>RJWM01003097.1:0-117748 GCA_004363535.1 Dasyprocta punctata | reverse complement strand
ATTGTATCATAGGAATTCTAAGTAGAGAAAGGTTATTTACTTTCAATTTTTCAATACTTTCAATTTCAAATGTAATTTCTATAAGTCCAACTTCCATAAATTTGCTGTTTTGGTGCTTTTTAATTGAAATGAAAGAGCTATAATGGCCTGTTGATGGTTCAGTATAAGGTACATTGGCATTTGAGAAGATAGCAGAGGCGGGGAGGTCACCCTCACCTTTGCCTCCCCATTTTTCCCCTAAATCAGCCCATAAAACCTAATTGACCTTCCCTTTTAACATGTCAAAAAACCCTCTTGTGAGGGGTTCCCACATAATTCCCAGAGGGAAGATCATCCTTATTTCTGAAGATAGTTACAACTAATCCTTGCTAAATTCCTCCCAGCTTATTACCATTGGACCACACTTTCTTTTGTCTAAATTACGCTTCTGCTAATTGCACACTGATAATTAAATCTAAACATAAAAAATACACAGGACACTATTCCTTTGGTCTTCATATTCTTATGAAGGTTCCTGTATCATGCAAAACATATTAAATACAACTGTATAATTTTCTCTTACTAACCTGTCTTGTTGTAGAAGTCTCTGCCATGAACCTAAAATCTTTTCCCCCCTGCACAGTAATCTTGGGCAGAGAAGAGGATAATATGTAGACTACAGTTCAGATGCCAATATGGTGGTTAGAAGAACAGCAGCAAAGTTCAACTGCATATATACATAGGTAGAATCCAGAATCTAGCGCTTTACAGGTCTTCTGGAGAATGGAGCTAAAATGACTCATGGCACACTGTGTTTTAAGAGAGTACACCTTCCACCATTGGGGAAATCCCAGTGTGGCCACATAGGCTGAGAGAAGGAGCAGCCCTGCCACCATGTCCCACTGCCTCCCCAGGAACCTGGGTTCAGAGAAGCCCAGGTGCCTGCTCCACTCCCCTGCACCAAGGAGAGGCAGCCAAAGTGGGAAGTGCCTGGATCCCTATAACCAGCTTATCAGGAGGAACTCAGGAAAATGTCAAGACAAAGGAGTAAAAGGCAAACTCAGAGAGCCCACACCGAACAAACCTGGGAGATACAGACATGGAAAGAAATGGAAGTCACACACCTGAAATCTCTGAAAGGATAGCAACTGAAGTAAAGAAACAACTTCATGAGGTTGTACTGATAGGTGTCAATGAAAAAACAGGGCTCAAAATTCTGAAGGAAAACAACTTCCAACCCAGATTGATGTACTCTGCAAAACTATCTTTCAAAATTGATGGAAAAATAAGATATTTCTATGATAAAGAACAACTGAAGGAATTCATGACCATCAAACCAGCCCTACAAAGAGCACTGAAGGATATTATAGAGAGGGATAAAGATGACCATGGTTACTGAAACAGCAGCAGAGGGGGATCGCCAAATATGGCAGGCAACTGAACAGAGGGCAAAATGGGGGACCAACAGCAGGAGAATAGAATGGCAGAGACAAGCTTTGCATGCCAGTTGTAAACATTAATGCAGATGGTTTCAATTCACCAATAAAAAGAAACACAGAGAGAGTGGATCAAGAAACAAGATCCATCAATATACTGCAAAGAAGAAACACATTTAACTCAAAAGGAAATTCATAGACTAAAAGTCAAAGGAGAGAAAACAATGTTCCATGTGACAGGAAACCAGAAAAGAGCAGGGGTAGCTTGCCCATCAACCACATAATGGATGAGAAAGGTATGGTATTTTTATACAATGGAAAACTACTCAGCTATAAAAAAGATAATCTTGAGGCTCCTGTAGGTAAATGGATGCAACTTGAGATCATGCTCATGGGTGAAATGGTTTGGACTCATAAGGGTGAACATCATGTTATCTCCCTAGCATAAAAAACTGAAGGAATTAGTGGGATCCAAAATGTATAATAGATATTGTGAAAGTGATAGAGGAGGAAATGTCTAAAAAGGGAAGCTGGTAACCACTGTTAATTTTCTATTATCTTGTTTTGAATTTCTGTATTGTTTTCATTGTTTTGTTAGGTTTGGTTTTTTTCTATCATGTTTTGTTTGATTTTATGATGTTTGATGGTATGGGCAGCTATTTTGAAGAAAAAAAGAGATGTTATGAAAGCCATTGTTGATTTCCTATTATCTTGCTTTGAAGTCCTGTATCACTTTCACTGTGTTTTTTTTCTTTTTTCTTTTTCTTTTTCTTTTTCTTTTTTTTTTTGAGGCACTGGGAATCAAACTCACAACCTTGCACCTGCCATACAGGTGCTTAAGCCACTGAGCCAAACTCCTGGCCCCTAGTTTTTTGAGGCAGGGTCACACTATGTAGCTCAGACCGGTCTTGCACTTGTGTTGTAGCCCAAGCTGGCCTTGAACTCACAATGCTCCTCCTACCTCAGCTTCCCGTGTGCTGGGAATAAAGATGTGTGCCACCACGCCTGACCATTGTTCTGTTTTGATTGACTTTATTCTGTTTCATTTTAAAATAAAAAATAAAAAAAGAGAGAGTGACACAGACAGCAAAGTAGATATTACGTGTAAATGCAGAGCTGTATTTAACTATATAACCAATGAGCATCATGTTGAAGCCTGAATACCTGGCTTGGAGGAAATGGTGGTGGGCCCTGAAGATTTCTTACAAAGCGTATTTCTTACGGAACTTCTGCTAATAAGAGGAAAAGATTTTGCTTGGTATCTTATACTGCCCTCTTTTAATTTATACCTCCTTTTTCTGTGGATTGTGCAAGTTCTTCCCACTAAAGGTAAAGTAGACATACATTGGCTTAAATGAAAGTGATGATGTGCCAGTTCTGAACTTAGACTTCAATACACTATAATTTTGTTTGTTCTCTTGTGCTTATGCCATCATTATGAAAAATTTCTTTTGGGTAGCTCCTGATTGTCTAGTCTGGGCTTCAGAATAAATACAGATACTCCTCAATTTACAATGGGTTTACATCTAGATGCACCCATTATAAATTGAAAACACCAGTAAATTGAAAATTCATTTAATGCATGTAACCTACTGAACATCACAGCTTAGGTAGATGGTATACTGAGAAGTGTCAGTTGTTTACCCTCATGATCAGGGGCTGACTGGGAACTACAGTGTCCTACTACATGTCAAGAGAGTATTGTATTACATATTGTTAGCCCAGGAAAAGATTACAAATTTTTTTAAAAAGATCAAAATTAAAAATAAGAGATGTGGTGAATACGTATTACTTTCATACTCTCATAGAGTTGAAAAATCGCAAGTCAGACAATGACAAATCAGGGCCATCTACACATGTTTAGCAGAGCTATTCGAACCTCTTTGGATTTACCACACAAAGCAGTGCCAATCAGGTGCCCTAAACCATGGCAGAACTGCATCTCATAGATGCGTGAGCAAAATTAGTGCTTTTGTTAATTGCCACTGAGCTTTTTGTGGTGACTACACAGCAATAGCTGACTATTGTGTGATAGGTCAGTTTTCATCATTTGGACAAATGGACAATGGATAGTCCAAAGTTTTACTCCATAGAATATGGAAATGATAGTTCTAGTCTGAAAGTTTTTAAAAGCAAATTAATCAGGCAACTTTTTTTAAACATAAAATGTATAAAATAGTAGTAGCAACTATAATGTTTTAGAGGCAAAGTAAGCCAAGGATTACATTATTTGCATACATTTATAATCTAAATTTTCATCAGTTATGCAAGGTAGAAGGCAATAAAAATGCAGATTCCTTCCAGTGAAATTGGCCAAGTGATGGTAACTTAAAACAGTTAATTGGCAGATTTGCTTTTAAGTAACAAAATCTTTGATTGATATTCTCCATTCTATTATTAAGAGAGAAGACTTGGAATGGAATTTGCATAACTCTCTGAGGTTTGAAAAGCATACTTGTCATGCCACTTTTCCGAGAGAAATGAGATTTAGTATTCCTTCTTCTTCTTGCAAATACTTTTTTGGGATGATTTTTAGTATTTCCAAATTTTCTATCCTTATGACATTGTAGTGGTGTAATAATTGTATTGTAGTACCTAGAAATAGAGATGTTTAGTCTACAGGCATTCTCATCTGAATGAGAAACAAGGTCATACTTCAGTCTTCAGTGAGTATATTCATTTCAACACACTTCATTTGCTGGTTTTTTTCTCTTTTTTGGCATTATTGTAGGTTAAAAATCATGGGCATACTCTTTTGCAACTTGTCCTAGCACAAAGAAGAATCTATTACTAATGCCTTCAATCTGGTTCATTTGTGTCACATGCTTTCCTTAATAGAATGTGGTTGAAGTGTATTTGTGCAACCTTTGACGTATACCTTAAGAAGCCCTCTGGGGTCTGCCTTTGTTCTCAGGGAATGTTCCACTGAGATGACATAAAGCAGCCAATCTAGGTATCAGAAGAAGACAGGCTTATGGAGGAGAACCAGTGTCATCGCAACTGTCAGATACGTGTCTGATGCCATCTTAGCCCTCCTGGCAGTGTGGCAAGGCAGAATCAGCGGAGAAGCATCCTGCCAACTCACAGAATCATGAGAAATGGAAAATGGTTGACGTTTTAAACCACAGTTTGCAGTGAATTGTTACACAGGGATACTTTTTCTTCTTATTCCTCATTTTTCCATCTACATAAACAAAGTGGCACATTATGTCTTTAGGGGCCAAATGTGGCAGCTTTGGGGTTGGTCTTAGCCATTTCTGCTGTGTGCTCAACATAGGTTAGTACTGACATCAAAGAACTTGTCAGAAAGAATTTAAAAAGAAAAACTACAATTCTGTAGTTAAAGTGGGAAGAAGAGTCATGTACATTCTGAAGAAAGAATAATTTTTTTTTCAAACTGTAGGATACATAATGATAGGTATAGTGGTCTTTATTTGTAATAAATTATTCTATTCCAAAATTAAGTAAGAATTACAGCATGCATTTTATTACTCAATTTGAATTTAAATGATTTTTATTGATTTACAGAGCTCTTTTTTATTTTAAAGAGAAAAAAAAAAAACAATGATACAAAATTCCAAAACAAAGAAGTAGGAGCCTAACAATGCTTAACACATTGCGTATTATAATCTTCAAAGTAGTTGCTCATATTACTAGATGTAGGCACAAAAAATTGATCAAACAATATAGGCACAAACTTTTCTTTTCAATGAACTAAAAGAAATTAGTAATATAAATACCTTAAGTATTGTATATATATATATTTTTTTCCTTTTATCTTCCTTCCTTTCTCCTTTCCCCTATCCCAGTTTCCCTTTCTTTTTGAACAATTTCTTTCCATTTCACAATATCTATTGTACATTTGGATCTTGCTTACTCTTCGTGCTTCTTGTATACTAGGAAGACAATGCAATGTTTACACGTATGAACCTGATTTAGTTCAATTATGAGAATGGTCTTAATTTGCATCTATTTACCTATAAAGTTCTCAAGTCTACTTTCTTTAAGCTGAGTAGTACTCCATTGTATAAAAATACCACATCTTTTTATTCATTCTTTGGTTGATGGGCATTTGGATTCCTTCCAAGATTTAGCTATTACAAATTGTGCTGCTATAAACATGGATGCACATTTATTGCTGTGGTATGAAGTTTTTAATTTTTCTGGGGAAATATCCAGAAGGGAAATAGCTGGGTCAAAAGGACCACTAATCCTACTTTTTGAAGAATCTTCACACTGATTTCCATAGTGGTTGTACCAGTCTACACACCCACCAACACTGGAGAAGGGTTCCTTTTACCCCACAGCCCCTCCAGCATTTGTTATTGGTTGATTTCTTGATGATAGCCTTTCTTTCTGGGCTAAGATGGAATTTCAGCATTGTTTGACTTTGCATCTCTTGAATGACCAATGATGTTGAACATTTTTCATATATTTATTTTCTATTTGTAGTTCTTCATCTGAGAAGCGTGTGTTAACTCAGATACCCACTTTTGGATTGGGTCTTAGAATTTGGGGGCTCTGATTTTTTTCAATTCCTTTTATGTTCTAGATAGAAGTCCTTTGTTTGACAGAGAGTTGGTTAATATATTTTCCCACTCTTTGGGTGGCCTTTTCACTCTGTTAGTGATTTCTTTTGTCATGTAAAAGCTTTTTAGTAAGATGAGATCCAAGTTGTTTATTCTTTGAAGTATTTCCTATGCAGCTTGTGTTTTGTTCATAAAGTCTCTGCCTACATCTACATCCTCAACATTTTTACCTACTTTCTCTTCCAGTAGATTTAGTGTTTCTGTTTTGATATTTAGATCTTTGATACATTTTGACTTTAGTTTAGTGCATGGTGATAGACATGGATTTGGTTTTAGTCTTTGGCATATGGAAAGCCAGTCTTTCCAGCACCATTTATTAAATAGGCTATCTTTCTTCCAGTGAACGTGTTTGGCCCCTTTGTCAAAGATAAGGTGGTCAAGTATGTTTGTAGTTTTGTCTGTATACTCTAATCTGCTCCACTGATCCTCAGGTCTGTTTTAGTTGTTGTGGTTGTTGTTTCCAGTATCATACTGATTTTATCACAGTAGCTTTGTAGTATAATTTCAAGTCAGGAATTGTGATGCCTCCTGCCTTGTCTTTGTTGCCTAGAATTGTTTTTGCTGTTCTAGGTCTCTTCTGTTTTCAAATGAATTTTAGCAATGTTTTCTCTAGATCTGTGAGGTATGGTAATGACATTTTGAACAGGATTGCATTAAATCTGTATAGCAATTTTGGGAGTATGGCCATTTTCACTATGTTGGTTCTTTGTATCCATGAGCAAGGGATATCTTCATTTTCTGATATCCTCTTTGATATCCTTTTTTAAAGTACTGTAATTTTCAATGTATAGATTTTTTACTTCCTTGTTAGATTGATTCCCAGGTCTTTCTTTCTTTCTTTCTTTTTCTTTTTTTCCTTTTTCTTTTTTTTTTGGGGGGGGTGATATTGTGAAGGGTGTGGCTTTCTTAATTTCTCTCTCAGTGAGCTTGTTGTTTGTGTACAGGAATGCTATTGATTTTTGAGTGTTGACTTTGTACCCAGCTATGTGACTGAATTTGTTTATTACATCTAGAAGTCTTTTTGTGGAGATTTTGGGGTCTTCTATGTAGAGTATCATTTCATCTGTGAATAAGATAATTTAACTTCTTCCTTTCCTATTCTTATTCCTTTTATCTCTCTCACTTGTCTAATTTCTCTGGATAATGTTTCCAGAACTATATTGAATAGGAATGATGATAATGGACATCCTTGTTTTGTTTCTGATTTTAGAGTGAAAATTTTCAGGTTTTGTCCATTCAGTATGATGTCAGCTGTTGGTTTGTCATAGATGACTTTTATCATATTGAGGTAAAGACCATCTATTCTGATTTTCTGAAGGGTTTTTATCATGAATGAATGTTGGGCTTTATTAAAAGCTTTTTCTGCATTTATTGAGATGATCATGTGATTTTTGTCTTTGGCTCTGTTGATATGGTACATTACATTTATTGATTTGTGCATGATGAACCACCCCTGCATTCCTGGGATGAATTCCAACTTGGTCATGTGTCGCACGCTTGTCCCGGCCGGCAGGAAAACACACACGACTCAGTGCAGCAGTAGGCAAGCTTTAATCGTCCCCGGAGAGGTACGCCCGAGAAGCCTCACACGCGTCCGTCCATGACGGCTCCTTCCGTGCTTCTCCCGCCCGAGAAGCCTCACACGCGTCCGTGTGTGACGGCTCCTTCCGTGCTTCTCCCCGCGCGCAGGGCGGGAACCCAAATAAGTACCGTTACATCCTCCAATCAGATCATCTCGGGGGGTACATTATCATTGGTTGGTGTCATTAGTAACTGGGCAGAGATCATCTACAGCGGGGTTGTTAACGCCCAGGAAACGGGAAACGGGTGCCAACTTGCCTTACTTGATGGGAGGGGTAATCTAGCTTAGGCTGAACCCCAGAGCCTAGGCCTCGCGGCAAACCAGCTAACGGCGGGTGGCTTCCCACAGTCATGGTATGTAATCTTCTTGATGATTTGTTGCATTTTTTGCTAGTATTTTATTGAGGATTTTTGCATTTATGTTCATTAGGGAGATTGGGCTATAGTTCTCTTTTTTGTTTTGTCTTCTCTGGTTTTAGTATCAGGGTAATACTTGCATCTCAGAATGAGTTAAGGAGAATTGCTTCCCTTTCAATTTCATTGACGAGTTTAGGAAAATAGGCATTAAATCTTCTCTAAATTTCTTATAGAATTCAAGTGAGAATCCATCAGGACCTAGGCTTTTCTTTGTTGGTAAGTTTTTAAACACATTTTCAATCTCATTAACTGATGTTAGATTATTTAGAATTTTTATATCTTCCTTTTTTTTTTTTTTTTTTTTTTTTTTTTTTTTTTCTTTTTGTGGCACCGGAGATCGAACTCGCAACCTCGCACTTGCCAGGGCAGGCGCTTAAGCCACTGAGCCAAACTTCCAGCCTAGAATTTTTATATCTTCTTGATTCAGCTTTGGTAATTGATAAGTTTCTAGGAATCTGTCCATTTCTTCTGTTTGCCACCCTAGGAGAGTAAAGATTTTTGAAGCAGATATTGATGATCTTCTGAATTTCCACAGTATCTGTACTGATTTCACCCTTTTCATTTGTGGATGCAAGAATTTGAGTTTTTCCTTTCCTTTTTTTGATAAGATTGGCTTAGAGTTTATCAATTTTATCAATTCTTTCAAAGAACCAACTCTTCAATTTATTTATTCTTGATACTGTTTTCTTAGTCTGCATTACACTAAGTTTTGCTCTCATCTTTATTATTTCCTTCCTTGTGTGGGCTTTGGGATTGTCTTGCTCTTCTTTTTCTAGAAACCTGAGGTGCAAAATAGATTGTTTATTTGTGGTCATTCTGTTTTTCTGATGTGAGAATTCACCGCTATAAATTTCCCTCTTAGAAATAATTCCATTGCATCTCATAAGTTCTGGTATGTTGTATCTGCATTCTCATTTACTTTTAGATATTGTATAATTTCTTTATTACTTTTGTCCATGACCCATTGGTTGTTTAGGAGAGTGTTATTTAATTTCCGTGTGTTTATGGAGTTTTATGGTTTCTTTACTGCAATTTCATTGCACTATGGTCAGATAATATGCATGGGATAATTTCAATTCCTTTACATTAATTTAAGTATGTTCAGTAGGCAAGTATATGATCTATTTTAGAGAATATTCCATGTGAAGCTGAGAAGAATGTGTATTCTGATGACATTGGATGGCACAGTCTGAAAACATCTACTAAGTCCATTTGTTCACAGGTTTGGTTCAGTTCTGGTATTTCTTTGTTGATTTTTTTTTTTTTGTCTAGTTGATCTATCTCTTTGTGACAATGGGATATTAAGGTCTCCTGTTACAATCATATTATTGCTTATTTCTATTAATAATTGTCTCATATAGTTGGGTTCGACCATATTTGGTGTATGTATATTTATGATTGCTATCTCTTTCCCTTGAAGTTTTCCTCTAACAGGTATGTGGTGACCTTCTTTATCTCTTTTGATCATTCTTAGTTTGACATTCACATTGTCTGCAAACAAAATAGCTACCCCTGCTTTGTTCTGAGTTCCTGTTGCATGGGAGATCGTTTTCCATGCTTTGACTTTCAGTCTATGGATTTCTTTTTGAGTTATATATGTTTCTTGTATACAGCATATTGTTGGATCTTGTTTCTTGATCCATTCTGCTAGTGTGTTTCTTTTAATTGGTGAGCTGAGGCCATTTATATTGATGGTTATAACTGATAGGTATTGACTTATCTTTGTCATGATATTTTTCTGCTGTTGGTTCCCTAATTTGCCCTCTGTTTAGCTGCTTGCCCTCCTTGGTGGTTTCTTTCTGTTGTTGTTCACAGAATTGTGGTCATTTTTATCTCTGTCTAGAAAATTTTTCAGTCCTCTTTGCAGTGTTGGTTTGGTGGTCATGAATTTCTTCAGTTGCTCTTTGCCATGGAGGTATCTTATTTCTCCATCAATTTTGAAAGATGGTTTTGCCAGGGGTTTAGCTCAGTGGCACAAGCACCTGCCTGGCAAGCGCAAGGTTGTGAATTTGATCCCCAGTACCAAAAACAAACAAACAAAAAAAGACAGTTTTGTAGGATACATCAATCTAGGTTGAAAGTTGTTTTCTTTCAGGATTTTAAATATTTCACTGCAAGTTCTTCTTGACTTGGGAGTTTGTGTTGGGAGTTTGTGCCATGATTCTTATGGGCTTTCCTTTATAGTTGATCTGTTTCTTTTCTGTAATAATTTTTAATAGTCTGTTCTTGTGCTGAATTTCTGGAATCTTGATTATTATATGTCTTAGTATAATTTTATTTTGGTCATGGCAGTTTGGAGTTCTATATGCTTCATTTATGTGTATGTCAAATTCTTTTCCACGCTACAGAAGTTTTCTGTGAAGAGTTTTTTCATGGAATTTTTGTGTCTCTAGCTTTCTCATTGACTCCAATCAATCTTATGTTATTGTTCTTTGCTTCATCTTGAAGCCCATTGGGTTGGTTTTTCATGGTCTCTTGTTGTTTTTAAGATATCTTTCTTTTCATGATCACTAGTTGCAAATCTGTCTTTAAGATCTGAAATTCTATTCTTCTTCCAATTTGTTGCATATACTTTCAATGGAGTTTTAATCTCCTGGATTTCTGTTTGAATCTGTTTCACGGATTCCATTTTTTCCTACGTTGGGCATTTATTGTGTCTATTATTTTTCTCAGTTCATCTATTCTTTTATTTTTATTTTCTCTAATATATTTGATTTTAAGCATCATTTGTTTTTGTACCTGCGACATTATTTTCTCTATAGCTTTTTCCCACTTGGTTTCTTTCACTTCTGTTGCTATCATTTTAGAAAATTCCAGTGTTTGACATCCAATTTCATCTATCTTGTTGAGTTCTGGGCTTGTCCTGGATGGGCTGGGTGTCTGGGTTTGCATTTTGCTTTTGTGTCTTGTCATTTTCTATTTTCTCTTTTTTACTGTTTTTTTATGTTGATGCTTGCTGGTTTCTTATAATAGATGGCTTTATCACTAGTATTGAGGCTTCTTAAGGAGATGACTTTTCTTCAGGGATGTCCTCTAGATATAGGTGGTTCTTTATAGCTATCCCAAGATCCTACCTTCCCAATTTGTAAAGGATGCAAAGTTACTATTTGGCTCAGTTCTCAATCCTTTAGTATTGGGCTATGGTGATGATTATGATCCCATACCATCACAATGTTGTCATACAGGAGAGAAAAACTGATTTTAACATGTGTGACATCCTGGCTAAAATAGTACAGTTAGTAATAACAATAGTTTCAAGTATACCTTAACTACTGACATATGTTGGTAACTATTACCCTGCTACCTCCAACCACAGGAGCAAAAACTCTAAAGTTATATAACAAAATCAAGCATACACCATGTACTTTTATACAGTGATTTTCCCCTTAGTGGAGTGATTTCACCCTTTTGCAGGGGAGGTTTTAGGGTAGGTAGGGACAGGATAAAGTGATGAATGACGTCAAATATAGTAGAGTCAAGGCTAGAGGTCAAAGGATGATCACGTGTGTTTTGGGAACCTGTACAACACAAGAGGGAGAGAATGAAATAAAATGTGAAGGAGTAATCAGAAAGCCAAGAGACAATGTTTACTCACTTGAAAGTGAGTAAATTCAAGAAGTAGTTGAGGAAAGTGAGAATGAGGATCAATAGAAGAAAACAAAGAAGGAAGTTAAGAAACCTTAACAGTGAAAAAAAGAAGGAAGAAAGAGAAGGAGAATGAAAATGAAAAGAAGGAAAGAAAGAAAGACCATGGAAAGAAAGGAGAAAAAAAAGCCCAAGAAAAAACATGTCCACAAAATACAATATAAAACAAGAAGACATTCAGCCAGACAGGAAAGGGATAGCCAATCAAACAAACAAAGGAAAATAAAAGTGATAAAATACCTCTAGTGTTTACAGTCCTACGATAGTGTTCATGTTAGATTCCAGAAATGTGCTGGGTATGGAGCTGATCTTGGGCTCTGGATGTGGAGGCTGGGACTGGTCTTCTGTTGGTGGAGTTCTCCAGAACCGACTGCAGGCTCCCTGCTGTTGCTTCATACACTTCCATGTTACTGGTCTTGTTGATTACTTCCTGCCAAAAGCATTTATGTACTCGTGTGTATATGACTGTTTATGTAGTAAAGAGATTTTCTTGACATATTTGCTGAAAAAATTTCCCAGTTTGTTTAAGTTGGGGGCTCCACATTTTTATGTAGAGAAATCCATGAATCTTTTCATTCAACATTTACTCTACCAGTTTATTTGTTGTTTTTTGTTTTTTGTTTTCCAGTACTGGGGATCGAACTCACAACCTCGCGCCTGTGTTAAACCACTGAGCCAAACTCCCAGCCCTATTTTTTTTTCGAGCCAGGGTCACACTATGTAGTTCAGACCGGCCTTGCTCACGCTGTAGCCCAAGCCGGCCTTGAACTCACAATGCTCCACCTACCTCAGCCTCCCAAGTGCTGGGATTAAAGGCGTGTGCCACCACACTTGGCTTTTATCTCCTTTTTCTTACCACTTAAAAACATTTTATTCTTCAGTTCTCCTAGGGTTTGTTTTGGTAGAAAAGCTCAGTCTCAATATTTTTTCCTAACTACCAAATAAATTTTTGTAGCACTTCTTATTTCTTAAACCTTGACTTCTCTCTTGAACTTCGACATTTAAAAATTTTTTATTTTCACATTTACATACAATACAATTCATTCTTTTTGATGTGCAGTTCTGAGTGACAAATGTACAGAATTGTGTAACCACTAGCAGTCAAGTTCCATTGCCTTAAAAAAACGATTCCTTCATGTTTCCATTTTTTTTTTTTTTTTTTTTTGCACTTTAGCTTTTATTTTGCAGTATTAGGGATCAAACCCAGGGTGTTGGATATGTTAGGCAAGTGCTCTACCACTGAGCTACAACTCCAACCCTCATGCTACTCTTTGTAGTCAAATACTTCCTCTATACTTTTGTAACAGATTTTTAAAGATATAATTCACACATAATACAAATCACTCACTTAAAATACATAATTCAAAGTTTTTGGTATATTCAAAGAGTTGCATAACCATCACCATAATTAATTTTAGAACATTTCATCAACTCAAAAGAAACTCCATTAACTACTCTCCATTTCATTTCAAACTTTCTAACCAAAGCAATAACTAATCTTTCTGCCTCTATAGATTTTCCCATTCTGGACACTTTATATAAAAGAAATCATACATTGTGTGTTCCTTTGTGACTGGCCTCTTTCACATAGCATATTATTTTCAAGGTTTACCCATTGTGTTAGCTTTGTGTCACTGTACCAAAATATTTGACATAAGCAAGTTAAAAGAAGGGTAGATTTACCTTGGCTCATGGTTCCAAAGGTTTCAGTTTATGGTTGCTGACCTCATTACCTTGTTCTTGGTATGAGGCAGAACATCATGTGTCAGTAGTGTGTGGAGGAGGAGACTATTCACGGCATTCTGGTCGGCGGGAATCAGAGAGGTTATTGGAGAAGGCTCTCTCTTTCTCCTGATTTTGTTCCATCCAGATCCCTAGACTATTGGACAGTGCTCTCACCTTCAGGGCGGGTCTGCTGTTACCAAAAGGAGGTAAATGGTTTGCCAAAAAGTTTTAAAGAAGATAAACAAAAGAAAAACTAAAATGCTTCCACATAGCCATATAGTTAAGTATATTGTTAACTGCTAAAAACATTGCTTATAATGTAAATTAAGTACAATGACATGATAAAGAAATGTGGACAAAAAATGGCTTCAGAGTTAACTGTGTGGATTTCTCTGGGTCTCAGTTTCATTGTTTATAAAATGGGATTAAAATAGAAAACCTATGAAAGTCCTTCTAGATAAAATATTACCTATGGCTACCACAGGCATTGGATCCACAAATATAAACACATAAAAGGAGAAACAAGAAATACTCCATTTTCCATGATTTTATATTTCTTAAAACAACATCATTAAATGAATTGACAGGTTTGTCAATCAATGAAGGAAATCATTGGAAAAATTAAGAACTAGAAAAAATTGGTCATTTTCCTTGAGTCTGGCTAATATTATGGGTATTCATACATACAATGTGGTGATGACCTCAGAAAAATAAAAAATGAGGTGAATTCTAAATTGTCTTTATAAAAAAAATAAAAATTCAAGTGTAAGAATACAAAAACAGTCTACAAGTGGCAAAAAGAATAAGAAGGAGTTTTGGAAATTCAGGAAAAGATTTCATAAGGAAATGACTTCATGTAAAACAGATTACAAAATCATTGGTAATCCTAAAGACGTAATCCTGAAACCAGAAAGTATCAATGCTGAACAATGCTGAACCATATTCTTTTAGCCTTCAAATATGATTGCAAAAGGAAGTAGACATTTTCCAGAGCCTGACAATATTATAGTCATATCTGGAAACTGAAGATCTTAGAAATTTGAGTAGAGGTAAATAAATATAAAAGGAGGTAGAAAGTTCAGGAAATCCTGGAGCACATGAAGAAAGGAAATGAGAAAGATCTAAATTTACTGAGCCTGGAAAAGCAGTAAGTAAAGAGAGGAAGAAGAATCTAGGACTGTCAGCTTATTAGCTCACTAGCAATAATTAAGAAAAACGTGTTGGCAATAATGCAAAAGAAAAAAATAAATTGATCTCAGAGAAATTCAGTTTAGTGAATGGTCTAATACATTATAACAAGTTTGTTGTAACTAAAATAGATGAATTACCTAAGTCTCTATGGCAAGGGTATAGAAATTGAATAATATATGTTTTTGTTTTATTTTAGTTTTGAGTTCAGACTATGAAGTATACCTAAACTAAAGGGAGACTGGATTAGGTCTCAAATATTGTCTGGCCATAACTACAAGATAACATTCCACAAACAACTGATTTTTTACAGCAAAGTTGTTTACCAGAGAGTCTGAAGACACAGCTGCTACAATCATCTTTGACAGGCATCCCAATATGACATGACGTCTACTGTTAAAATTGTTTTCATGTCACAGGAGACTTGCTGCAATTATAGGTTAAGGTAGACCTTTAGTCAGTTTTTCCTGCATTCTCAAATGGAGCAGCCTGAATTATCCTTTAACCTTTTCTTGATGACTCAGTCTTTCCATCTTCCCAAAGTACGAATCATGAATATACAACTCAAAAATGATCATAAAGTGAGTTTGCCCTTGAACACCACTCAGGTAAGGAATACGAACACTGTCAGCTCTCAGAGTCCTTCCTTGTTTTCCTATTCTCCTTGCCACTCACGATTTCTCCTTGAAATTTTTTTCCAGTATTGGGGATCCAACCCAGGGGTGCTCTACCACCCAGCCCTTTTTATTTTTTATTTTGAGACAGGCTCTTGCTTAGTTCCCAGGTGGGACTTCAACTTGCAATCCTCCAGCCTCAACTGTTCTTAGCACTGGGATTACAGGTGTGTGTCACCACACTCACCTTTACTTGTCTTTATTAAGATATATTTTACATAAAATTCACTACTTTAAAATGTTTGCTTCAGGTGGGTTTTTTTTTTTTTGTACACTTACTATATTGTATGATTGTCACTACTAATTTCAGAATGTTTCCATTACTCCAAAAGAAACCCTGTGTCTCTTAGCAGTTATTTCCAATTGCTATTTCCCTTTTCAGGCCTTGCTTTTGCTTAACCTTAGGCTTATGAGATTCATATGTTGTGTTCAGCAGACACTGTTTTAGAGAAAGCCTTAGGAGTAAAGTACAGGTTTTTAAAACTAGTTTTTGTGTTCAACCCTGGGTGCAATCCACCAGGGAGAATTAAAACACTGATGTGTAGGCCTCACCATAGAATAAGCAATGAAAATTGAGGTTATGAAATGAGTATCCTGGGGTGTTAGTAGTTTTAAAAGCTCTAGAGAAGCTAGGCATTGTGGTGCATGCCTGTAATCTCACCACTCTGCGAGGTTAAGGCAGGAGGATCCCAAGTTTGAGCCCAGACTGATTAACTCAGTGACTTGGTGAGACCCTGTTCATAACAAAAATAAAAGAGTTGAGCATGTAGCTCAGTGTGAAGGACGTGGGTTCAATCCCCAGTACTGCAAAAACAAACAAAAACACCTCCAACTTACCTTATTATGTAGGCAAAGTTAAAAACTACAACCAAAACCTTACATGATCAGAAGAAATCTCTTATTTAAAAGGCAAAATCTTTGTCTGAGACTCTGAATTTTGTCAAGTGCCCATCTGTTACTCATAAACACTTTCGGAAATACTTCTGGAACAAATGATTATTTTTAGGACAATACATGACTTCATCAACAAAAGTTTCTACTGTTTTCAAACATGAAAACACTAATGGGAGTTTAAATATTTTAACAAAAAACTAAGGTATAATTCAATGAAGTGGTGTGAGAAAGATGTATTATTACATCTGTTTCAGTTCTTTTAATTGGATGTTTAGTCCAAAGTGGAAAAGTATTGGGAAGTAGCCTGTTCCACTCCCTGCTCTGAGGTTAACACAGGAAATAGGTCTACTTTTTTTGGACATCAAACCAGGACGCAATACTGTCAACAGGCTGTGAACTTCCCAGTTTGCTTTTATTCACAGTAGACAGTGTACAAAGAATTTTCTTCACATCACCAGATAAACACATGGCGAAACTTTTTAGTGTTATTGCCAAGAAAAATGGCAAACGAAATGAAATAAGAAGAAAAAAAAAAACCTTCAGAAAAGAAACATCAAAACAGTTGGGAATAGACCTCATTACACATTGTACTATAACAGCAATTTAAACTACTTAATACAACTTGTAGAGACTAGGGTTCTTTTCATTCACTCCAGTTGGGGGTAAGCATAGTTCTTTGTTTGTTACAAGCGGTCCTCAATTTACAGTGGATGACATCTCAATAAACTCACTGTGAACCCAAAATATCCTAAGCCAAAAATGCACAAGAATAATTTTTATTTTTTAGCAGTGATGGGATGGAATCCAGGGCCTCATGCATACGAGGTAAGTCTTCTACCACTGAGCCCCATCCCTAGCCCTCGAGAACAATTTTAAACTGAACTAACTTGTGTTTTTTCCAAGAATGTACGTAAGTGCATACTTTTGCACTTACTCACTGAGAGTTTTATCTTTTATATTTTCTCCTCTAGCATATAAATGCTACACTCTGCATTGCATTATAGAAACAAATGTATGTTTTTCTATGTCCCTGTAAATTTTTTCTCTTTTTTAATTATTAAGTAGAATTCAAATGCCAATATCAGATGGGTTACAGTATAATTTTATGCAGGGCTTTTGGTTGTTGCAGTTACTAATTTTAAGATTTGTGCTGATTAATGTATACATTTAAAGCTGTGTCACATTTAGTTCTTCCTATTGTTTGAAAATATTTTCATGATTATAATATGGAAATATGAATTTTTTAATTCAATAAATGATCATTAATTTATCTTCCATGTACTGTACAAAAAAGATAAATATGTTATTCTGGTTTCCTTGAGTCTTACATTTTATATTCTGGTTTCTGGAGATTTACATTTTATATTTCACTTGTAATTGAACCCATTATAATTTACTGATACATTTACAATGATGATAGATGTAGGTTAATTTGTTTCTGTATCATTGAGTTACTTCATCCACCACTGTATCTGGTTTGCTATAAAATGTTATTATAATAGTTGGGCACCATAGTCGGTCAATTTTTGACATTTCAGGGTTATAACATGATGTAATAAATTTTTGGCAATAAAATTGTATTACTCTATAATTTTAACTTGTGTTAAAATATACCTAAAAAATTTTACCGTCTCGATAATTTTTAACTGTACAGTTCAGTTGCATTAAGTACATTCACGTTGTTGGGAAGGTAATTAGTTTTCAAGTCTGGTCTTACGCATTAAGAAATAATTATTTGATATCTTTATTCCCTTTTAAATGGGAACAAAACCTGTCAGTGATAAAAATCAGTGGGTCTTAGAATTCCAAAATGTGATAAGGGATAACTTTGTTCAACTTTGTGACTGATTGGAGGAGGTTCAACGGAACAAGAGTCACTTTGTCAAGTCACCATTAACAGCAGAATCAGGACTCTGACCCTGGTCTATGCTGACAAGCTCAAAATACTCGCTAAGGAAAAAAAAAACTGTCTGAAAAAGGCCCTCTACTTTAAACCTCCGTAAATCTACTTTACGTGCAGACTTTTGTGAACCTGCATTCAGACACTCTTCTCTTTAATTTGTGACTTTTAAACTTGGCTGTCCAAAATTTTGAGAGCATGGGAATGAAAGTTTGCCACCTACAGGTCAAAAGAAGGAAGATGTCTTTAGTTTTTCAGCACAAAGGTTTGAGTAAATGAAATAAGCGCGTTTTAAAACACTTCTCTAGAATGACTCTATGTAACACAGGGAGAGTTCTATAGAAGGAAAACTATTAACATGGGGTTAGTGGCTAGGCTTGCAGATACCCAGTGGATAACTAAAAGGGGGAAAGGTCTCTGCCTTCATTTGATGTCTCCTTATTATCTCAAAACTTTGTGTTAGATTCCTGTTCAGATCTACATATAGGCATATTAATCACCTGGAGTGTCTATATGATAAAGTTTATTACCCCTAAATTTACCCAGTTTGTCTCATCCTCCTTCAACACTGGTAACACCAAGATAGGTAATTTTCAGGAACTGTCATCTCATAATGGGAACCCAATTGACCTACTTCGTGATGATGGCTCTCCCAGGACCTAATGGAACCAGTCTTCAGACTCTGATTAATCAGACAATGAAATGGCTAGGATTACATAGTGCCAACTTCGTAAACCCTCAACCCTTGCCTTTGTTCTCCTTCTCTATAAAACCTCAAGGTTTCTGCCAGCCCCTCAAGCAGAACTTGAACCTCTTTATTTGTCCTCCTGGCCTGGCCATGCTGATTAAAGCTCTTTTCGTGCCTGTCACCACTGTCAGGACCACCAACTTGGAACTTGGGCTTTTGCTCCAAAACTCCAGTAAAACATTTCCTTCCTTGTCAGCATCATTAGGGCAACAAGTTTCTACTATATTCTTTTTTCATTAGTATACAGCACTATAGTGGCAAAAAAAATTGCTGAATGATATGAATTGGTAATGAGAAAAGGCATGGAAATGTTTCTTAGTAACTGAGAACATGATATCTCTTTTTCTGTTGGTATTTCTTCCCACTGCTAAGAATGATCTCAATGGGTAGCAGAAACCCTCTAATGATGTTGGGACAACTGGGTAATTATTTGGAAAAGGTTTACAGTCTTAACTCAGATAGTGTACTAAAATAAATTCCAGATAGATTAAATATTTAAATGTGAAAGATAAATGACATCATAATAGTAATAATAGTTTGTGTAAATCATTGCAACACGATCTTTGAGTTGGGAAGACCTTTAGGAACATAACACCAAATGAAGAAAATAAAGATATTTTACAAAAAATAAGGGAAAGCAGTTCTCTTTTTCACTAATAATCAGTAATCCTTACTACTAATAAAAATGTGATAGAATTTTCACCCAAATTGGTTGAACTAAACTGAAATGATAATATCCACTGCTGACAAAAGTTATAGAAATTCTCCTTATTTTTGGTAAAGCATTTTGAAGAACAATAGAGGAAAAATATGTCAGAAATACTGAAAATTGTCCATTTACTTTCTGGTTTAGAATCTATTTCTAAGAATTTATCCAAAGGAAACAATCATGAAAAAATTAAGTTCCAAAAACTTTTATGAAAGACTTGTTTGTAACAGTTCCCAAGCTGCAGTTTACCTAAGTGTTTGATGGGATGTGTGGTAAATAAATTGTATTAGTTTATTGTTCTGAAATATTGATAGCATTGAAATTATTTTGCTGAACTTTAATGACACTGGGGAAATTAATATATTAATTAACATAAATAGATGATATGGCAGTGTATTTGATGATCCCACTTTTGGATCATAAAAACATATCTATATCCACACACCAAGAAGGAATCTTGGAAAGCCACACTCCTAATATTAATAATGGTTACATTGGTGGGGGGGGTAGAGAAAGGAACCAAAAGTTTCCTCTAAAAATGTTCTTGAAGAATAATGGAAAGGACTAAAGGATGAATGTGCTCAAGCTCAAGGGTGGAAAAGTAAGTAAATGAGGAGAAAAAAGTAATTCATAGCTTAAAACAAAAAGAAATGGAGTCTGATCGTGAGGCAATAAATGATAGTATTTAGGAAGAATGCAAGTACAAGAACATGAAATAAAATGGGCCAAGAACAAAGGCAGATGCAGGACAGGAGCTTACACAACATGATCTAAGAGCCGAAATAGAAAGTCATAAATAGCCTGGGCAATTCGGTATAACTGCCATATTCAAAATGTGGATTTTGTTATCCCACGATTCAATCTGAAACAGTTTTAAAAGCTCCACAATAATATATTACTAAATGGTCACAGGTGAAAATAACAAAGAAACTAGATTTTCAAAGACTCACTTGAGAAGTAGTCATAGCTTTTGAGAAACATTTTTCTCCTTGTGCAAAAAAGATGAACTTTAATCCATACATTACACCATAATAAAATGTACTCTATTGAAAGTGAAACCGATGAGAGCCTATAGAAGAAAATCTTTACAAATTTGGATTTAAAAGGATTGCTTAAATATGACACTGAAATAAAATCCAAACTATATCTGTTCGAACAACTCGATGTATCCTTATTAATACTTTTATAAAATAGTCATAAAATTATAAAACCACTGTATACCATAAAAGTACAAAAACAATATCAAATTAAAATAAGAAACAACTTTTATATTCATAACCTTCAAGAATTATTGATGGTTAAATAAAATGGTAATGTATGTGTAATTGTACAATACCTTTACTTATTCCTGTTTACATAACATTACCTTAGGAATAGTCTTTTAAAAATATTTTATTACCTATTAATTTTGCAATTTATTGAGTTTCAACGTGGTATTTTCATACATGCATGTATTTTGACCGTGCCCTTCCCTCATTATTCTCCTTTACACCTCCTCCCTCTCGTTGCCTTCCTTTTGTCTAACCACAGTCTCCCATCTACTTTCATGGCATCTGTTTTTAGAACCCACATATTAGGAAAAACATGAGATGCTTGTCTTTCTGAGTCTGGCTTATTTCCTTTAACACGATGATCTCCAGTTCCATTCATTTTCCTGTGAGAGTAGTCCTACAAATTACATTTTAAAAATTTCAAATGGTTTTACTCACAGAAGGTAGACCAAATAAAAATTCATTTGATTTTCATCTTTTATTGAGAACCTACTCTCCTAATTTCATAGTTTACAGAGTTCGTATTCTGCCACAGGCAGAATTTGTGTACTTTTGTTTGTTATTTGTGTACAGATTAGCTCCTAGAGAAAGGGTCTTCAGATTTTTGATCATGTGCCCCAACAGAGGCATATTTATGTAAATTAAATATATACATGCCCTGGCTAACTCATATGATATATTAATTATATAATAAAGAAAAAATTCAACTATAGAGTAAGTTAAAAATGAGAAACAGAAATTCTAACAGACAGTACTTCTGCTGCACACCCATGGCCGTGCTTCCAGGAGGGCCTCTTGAGCCTCCCAGCAGACTGTACTGCTAAATAGGTTGGGCAAGGCATATAATCTGTGCCCTTGTTTGTTTGTAAATTGAAGATAATAAAAATGCCTGCCTCACAGAACCACCATGAAGGCAGTGCGCAGGCGCCTGGGAAGTGTTCCCTCTCACGCCCTGTGTATTGGGCTGTGTATTGTGATCAGTGCTTCTGAGTTAAAGTTAATTACCCCTGATATTTTAGTTTCATATACTACACGAAGATCTATTATATTACCTTGTTCTTCCTTACTTCTGTGCCCATTTCCTACATCACTGCCCCAGATTGCAGCTAACCATAATTTTCCAGATTTTTGCTAAGTTACAGTGGTGTATCTTCCCCTGAGCACGTAAATTCAGTTTCCTAGGGAAGAGTAGTAATTACTTTGTGATCATTTGCTTTTATTCTACTTGTTACTACAGTGATTATCAGTTGAGTTTCACATTTAAATCATTTTATGTAAATTAAATATATACATGCCCTGGCTAACTAACGTGGGAATGTCAAAAAATACAGAAATCCAGGTCCTTGAGCTTCCGATTTGTCTAAAAGTTCCCCAGGTGATGCTGAAGTGCAGCCAGGGATTGAAAAAACCTGCCCAAGAGAAAATTCCTCCCTCGATGTCAGGTGCTCTCAACTCTGGTAGGACATTACCAGCAACAAGGGAGCTCTAAAAAAATACCAATGCCAGGCACCCCGGGCTAATTAAACTAACATCTGCCATTGCTGTCTGCAGATATTCTCTTAAGACGCCAGGACTGAGAAGTACTACTCTGTGTAAGCATAATAGAGCCAGCAACAGTTACAGTAAGAACCTGGCAGAGGCATTTGTACATATGATGTAGACACACTTCAGGGCAGGCTCACTGAAGAGTGATGGGTTTATACTCATCTGCTTCTGATTTGTCAGCCTCTCTAATTTGGGTTAGGCTGGGAAAGTTGCCTGCTGCTCTGTGGAAGTAGCCTGCAGGAACCTAGTAACTCTTTTAAAGTGTAAAGTCTTCTACCAAGTTGAAATATTATTTGTCATTATTTTCCTTCACTGCCTGGGTTCTTATCTCCTCCAGTCACCTGAAGAAATTAGATAAATCATGTCTAGTACTTTCTTTTCCGATTGCTCTTATCTCCCAAGTAGGCACATAGCCCTTTTTGTTTATGGGATATTATTTCTAATGACTACAGAACAGAAAGGAGTTGGGGAACAAGAAGGATGGAAAGGAGAATCACTAAAATTGTAAAGCTAAAGAATGGATATCTCACAAAATGTTTTATAACAATGTCCTGAATGCCTGACTCACTTCCATATGAGCATCCAATTAATATTTATTGAGTTAGGTTTATCATGTGTCATTGAAATCTCCAAACTACTTTCAGAATATATTTTGCAGATAAAAGGAAACAGACTAACAGAGTTTAAGTGACTTGTGCAAGGTCACATGGGGGCAGAGAAGGCCGAATCTGAATAAAGTTCTCCTAAATCTAAATCCAGAATCTTGGAAGTTGATAGCTTCCTACTGTCGTTTATGTCTCACAGAATAGGGCACCAATGACCCATAGGAGACTGCAACCCATTGCTCCCAAATCTGCAGGTGGCATTATTCTCTGAGACTAAACAAATGTAAAATGAATGAATGTAGTTATTAGGTCACTTTGGAGACGATGTCTCCCAGGTAAGAGCTATAAGTCATTCAAGGGGACTATTCGGTGCAGCCTCCAAAGGGCAGGGCTGTGTCCCTGAGTAGTGTGCAGCACAGCTGATCAGAGTTCTCCTTCATGGCTAATGGAGCTCCTAAAGAGAGTGACCAGTGGTTGTATCAGAGGAACCCTGCAGATTTGATTCTAGCCTTAATAAAAACAATATTGCCAGCTTTCTAAAGAAATTCCTACACAGAAGAAAAGTCTGGGCTCAGATTGTATCTCTGTATCCCAGTCTTGTTATGTTACAGATACATGAAATTAGCTACTGGTATACACTCATTTCTAAGAGCTTGGTTAGTATGGGTTAGTTCTCCTAATAATTACTTCCTGCTATCTGGACAAGAATCTGTGAGTCTGCGGAGCTATGATCACAGAAACCCTGCCATGTGATACTGACATCAAGGGGCCACTGCCCTGTGAGACTCTGGACCACACTGCCCCACCATCGCATTCCCTCCATTCCAGTGAGCCTTTTAGAGTAGAGCAATAGCATGAACCAGTGAACCAGGAACTGTCCCTAAACTGAATGGCTTTCAAATTTCCGAGGATGGTTCTAATGTTAGACTGGCCCCATGCTTTCCACAGGATAGTTATCCTTTCTCAAATCCGGCCATTAAAATAATTATTTTAAAGGAAAAATGGTATAATGAAGATCTCTGTTGGAATTTTGGAAGAGTTTGTGAAAGAGGAAATTCCTAAGAGCACTTGGGAATGAAACTTACTTCTCTGATTGTATTTGCCATGGAGTCCATTTGTTCCTCTATACTTGTGACTTAGTTCAAATGTTGCTTGCTAACATTTCCCTACTTCTTTTCTAAATTATATGACTTCTCATTTCATAACCTCTTCTTTGCCATTTAATTTCTAATATCATTTTAGTCTGTGTCGTCCTTCCAAAAACTTCAATCTAAATGATTTAAGTCATTTTAAACATAATTTTCACCTGCTGTGTAACTGATCCCCCACCCCTGAGAATTTGCATTATCTTCTGGAATATTGTAGTTTGAATATTTTTATTTTACTTTTTTTCCCCCAGAAAAGGATATATTTTTATTCGAATAACTGCAAATAGGAAACCAGAAGGGGATCCTCAGGCTGGGATGAATAATGGCGGCCCTCCCCGACAGAACTGCGACCTTCTCTGGTGGACGCGGACCCGCTGCGTCCTCGGGGCAGCGCCCCACCTTCCTTCGGACTGGGGCGCTCTGCACACAGCCTGGGCGACCCAGCCCCGGTCCCTGCGGGAGGGAACAGGGCAGAATGAGGAGGCAATGAAGATAAACGTCTGGCGCTGGTGGCAGCAGCAGTGTCAAATGTCTGAGAATGAAACACTGAACAAAATCCAACACTGCTGTCCAGAGGTAGTTTGTGAACCGAGGCAAGGATGGTAACCAAAACCAGAAAGCGGGGCGGCAGGGCGGGCTCCGGTGTCAGCGCCCATCGGAGTCAGCAACCTCGGTGGTGCGAGCACGAGGTGGGCGAGCGCCTGGCCTTAGGGGCTGCCGCAGGGCACCGGGCCTCACCTGGGCAGCAGGTGAGCGCCAGCTGCTCTGTCCTGGGGACCGGAACGGTGGGCGGGGGCTCCGGCTCCTGCTTCTGCTCCTGCTCCGCCCTGCACCCCGAGGGGCTGACCAAGCTGGCGGTGGACCAGCGAGGGTGCGGAGGGAACAGAGGCGGGTGTGAGCCCTGCTGGGGGGTTACACTGGCTGGGGCCCTCGGGGAGCCAAGCGATCCCCAACCCCTGGCTTCGCGGGCTGCTGCCAGCACAGTGGGGTGGGGCATGTCAGGGTGAGATGGGCTAGGACCTCTTAAGGTCAGGGGAGCCCTCTCAGGCCCTCTAGGGCGCAGTGAAGGAGCAGAAAGAGGCCCCTAAACCAAGAGCCCCGAGAGCTGTGACCCTGAGAAGGGCAGGTGCGGGGACAGGAGGTGTGGCTAAGCCGGACGCCAGCCTTGTCGCTGGGGTTGAGGGCGAGGGTGGGCCAGCACTCTTGTGTTTGCTCCCCTTTGGTCGCCCCGGCTCTCTTAGGTGTTTGTTCACCGGGTCCTTCGCATTCGCTGGCGCCGCTTGCGTGGCCTGCGGGGCCTGGCTGCTCAGTGCCGCCCTTTCCTGCCTGGAGGCAGACGCTGGCCGGACTTGGGGCTCCATTCACTCACCTTCCTTCTCTATGGGCTGGTGGGGCGCTGCTGGGCGGGGGCTCCAGTTCCCGGTGTGTTTTGGAGATTCGCCAGCGCCAGAATTGCCTCGGCTTGGAGTCCCAATTAGAGGACAGTTGGAATGTTTTTAGCCCCTCCAGAAAGTCATGTGTTGGCCACTTAATACCCAGTGTAACAGTGTTGGGAGGTGGGTCCTTTGGAGAGCTGTTTAGGAATGATTAATGTCACCATAAAATGGGCTTGCTAGAGCCGGTTCTCTCTCTTGGTTTTCTACCTTCCACATGAGGACTTCTAAAGAAGGCACAGACCACATGGTGGCACCTTCATCTTGGACTTCTAGGCCTTCGGACCTGAGATAATAATTTTTTGTTCTTATTAAATTACCCAGTGTGGTATTTTCTTACAGCAGTGAAGAGGGCTGAGGCAGTCTGTTTTCATCTTTGCTTATACTCTTTAATATAAAGTGGCTTCTCTTTTTCCCCCACGTTCACTCTGTGCACAGGGACTTCTGTGGATCTCATCAAAGGAACTGACGCCTGTGGAGATGAGGATGGCCCAGGGCCGGATCTTCAGTTTCATTACTCTAGAGATCTCTGCTATCAATGAAGGGCTGAAAATATAGCCTGCGTATCCTTCTCTGACTATCAGAGTTACATCTGTTAGGAAAAACTTTCTACCTGCAGCTCTATGTTTCCTAAAGGTCAAGGAACCTTATCTTTTAAGATTACATTTGTTTTCAGTGACCTTATTCCAACTCCATCCTAATACAAATCATACAGACAGCTGGAAGAGGTTATCCACCTCAGGGCCTGAGCATCCTTGTATACTAATTAGATATTGCAGACCACAAAGTATAAGTTGAGTCTGGAGGCTGTCCAAGGTCATCCTTGTCCTGCCCTTTGAGCCAGACTGGAACAAGGAAACTGCCCGCTTTCTTCTGGTCACAGCTGAAGTCCTATAGCTAGTGACACTGTAGCACTTACAGGGCAAGATAAGACCTGCTGAGGACAAGGATCTTCAAAGCAATGTAGTAGCAGTAGTGCAAAGTTTTACCTGGGGAAACCACAGTTCCCTTACTACCCCTTGTCTCATCCTTGTGAGAATGCTTGGCTCCCTCTTTCCAAGCCTTCCCTGCCTAGGCACTTATCTAGCACATCCAGCCATAATCCCCTATTTTCCTCAGTGTGAATGTGATCAATAAATACTGAGGTTCTGGCTGCCTCCTGGCCTTTTGTGCCCCATGAACAACTGGTCATCCCAGATCCCCATTCATCACCATTTTGTCTCTTGCTCTTTTCACTATGTGCCCTAACACATTGCAGGAAATTGGGGACTCACCACAGGGGTCCCCAATAATTGGGTATGCTAAGAATACAAGGACTTGACTCATCTTTATCCAATCTATGTCCAATGTTTGTGTTTGCACTAAGTCACCTTGAGGCATGTGATAACAGCTCCTGCTGGACAAAGCAGCAGGATTGTTTGAGGTTATTAAAAAGCAGTGAATACCCCAAACTCAGGGTTCATCTCCAACATAATCCACTTGTGCATGTTCTCACTGATGCTTTGTGTTTCCCCATGGGGCTCAGACAAGCAGGGAAACTGACATAAAGTTTTTGACACAGCTTTTGCTGTTTAGTAAAAGGCATTTGCCTCTCACGTAGATGTCTTATGTATAATCCCAAAAAACAGCAACAGACTAATTTGTTAGTTTACAAGTAAGGTAAATTCTCAGATCCTGAAATAATTGACAGACATCAATTATTTTCTTCTTGGTAAGTAGCATTTTTGGCACTATGACTTGATATTAATAAATTTATTATTAATACGATCTATTACAAAATATTATTTTTCTAAAGACTTAGTCAATAACATTACAAAAATAAGCAACCCTCTAATTTCTGTGAATTTATCTGTGTATGTCCAAGTCCAGTAATAATTTCACTGTCTGTTTGCAGCACTAAGAGTACTAAGTCCAGTGCCCGGCGCCATGCCTCGATCTTTGGTGTAACAACATCATAAACTCTTGGAATTTGCTCCAGTTTATTTGAAATGCCCAAGTTAAAAATTCCACTATTTAGTTTATTATATTCTTTCAAGATATAAGATGAAGGACAGCCTGAGTCTACAGCATGTTGTAGATGATGCTGAATGAAGGTGCTGGCTTCCAACTCTGATGAGTAAGTGGCAGTGTTATATAGGAGAGCTGAGAGGTATTTGTGCCATCCACTTGCCAGGCACCTAAGCACAGTTGGTCTGTAGATTGCCAGAGATGAGGCCAGCCATGAGGAATTATCGTGAAGCCATCCCAGACAGGAGTGATCTCCTTTTTGTAGGGGCTGCTCAGCAAGAATGTGAAGATGGCTAAGACACAAAAATTCAACCGCGCTGCCTCCAAGGAAGACCTTCTCCTCTTGTAGAGCATGATATACACGATATGCACAAGTCCAGAACCTATCTTCTTTGGTTTGCATCTGTGCAGTGACTGGGCTGGTCAGCACTGCTGTAATCAAATTAATTCCTTCTGTTTTTAATAAGATTGCCATTCTATCGCTCCTGTCTACAACATCCAAGGGGTTTCTCCAGAATGTCACAGAGACCCCATTGCCCACACAGTCTTCATTCACTTGTGTGATATAGGCCACCTGCACTGCTCCTGTAGCCTCTGCAAAAGTCTGTATCACACGGCCATTCACTGACCCGACAATCAGCCGATTACTGTGCCTGCACTTTTCAGTCAAGTGTTCAGATACATTTCCTTCTACCAGGACGAGATTCACACTTAACTGGATTAACAGCTGTAGTACATGATTTGCCCACAGCTCTTCTGAGCTGTCTTCTTGAAGCTTCTTGCCATCTAGCACTGTTTTAATATTTGTAGACTTATTAAATCCCAGGTGGCGATAAGTCTCTGTGAGGTCGCCCTCAATGAGAACCACACGGATAGGCTGCTTCTGCAATTCCTGGATCACGGCAGCACTAGATATTGACACTAGAGTGATATATCCTGGACAAACACAAGAAAAAGTTTCAGGTAAGCCTGGTAGACAGAAAGTGAGGAGCCTTGAAATGTCAAACACGAATGGCACTGCACAGCTGCCTGGTTGCACACGTGCATTCTGATACTGCAGCCGTACCGCTTCTTCTACCAGTTTCATGCTGTTCTCGTCTCCATGACTCAAGCCTATTGCCAACTCAACCAAATCACAACATCTGTAAGTTTGGAAATTAGTGGCACCATACTGTTCCAGAAATCTATCTGGTTTGCATATCCCTTGATTATTATCTGTCCTTTTAAAATGCCTACTGTGGATGAGTACTGATTTTCTAAAGCAGGTATCTGTATGCAGACTATTTTTCAGAGTTTGTGATGTATTTTCACCTGCTTCAATTTTAGCCTCAGGTCTGAAGAATTTAGGTGATTTACCAGGTTCCCCAGAAAGACTGTAAGTAGTTAACTGAGATGTAACATCCTTGAGATCCTGCTTTTCGTGCACTGAACTAGCCCCTGAAGGGTCTTGTAGAAAAAGACACAAACTGCCACTAACTGTTTCGAGTTCAGAAATTGCCTCTGTGCTGTCCATGTGGTCAAATATATTGTGGACTGGTACCTGAAGGGAAACTACTTCCTTACTACAAGAGTTCAAGCCTTCCGACATTACTGACACTATTATAGAAATAGGGACACCCAGATGGAGACATTCTTCAACAGCACTGCTCCACACACCAGCAAGAAACAAAAGAGTGGTGGCTCCAGTTCTGTATGTGTCATTCTGTGCTTGAACTGCTTCATTGAGAAGTTGGCCCACAGCAGTGGTCATATCTAAACTTTCGAGAAGCCTTACTGTTGAACTGATTAATACACTTTCGTGACACTCTTCATCAGTAATAAATTTTGATGATTTTACTGGACCTAAGAATGTTCTTCCCATTTCTGCAAATGAAGAAAGCTGCTGAAGTCCCATATGCCTTCTTTTGTTTATGATCCTGCAAGCCATCACTGTGAGTCATCACCTGAAAATAAAATAAAAACTTGGAACTTTATTCAAGTGTGATTCATGGTTGTGCATGCTATATACAAGGAAAAGAAAGATACAGTCCCTGTCTCTGAAGTATAGTTTCCATTAGGTATGGTCAGTTGCAAGCATGTGGTATAATATTAACGATATGGGTGCAGGGCGTGGAGGATGACCGATTCATCCAAAAGGGGAAACGAAGCACACTGGCAACAGGTAGTGTTTCCAAAAGAAGGCAGTCCCTGGAGTGAGTCTTAAAGGATAAGAATTAGCAAGTTGAAGGAGATGGTAGTAAAAACCACAGTGTACTGGGGGTAATACAAGTATTTTGGAATACAAAGAATCCATGGGAATAGTAAGAGATGTTGCTTCTTTGTATATCTTTGGGAACAGTAAGAGATGTTGTTCATTTGTATCTTTGGAGAAATGTCTACTCAAGTAATTTGTCCATTTAAAAATTGGGTTGTTCATTCTATTGTTGGTAAGAGTTTTATTCATTTATTTATTTATTTTTGGTCTTTTTGAGACAGGGTCTCGTATGTAGTTCAGGCTGGTCTTGGGCTCACTTTGTAGCCCACGTTGGTCTCGAACTTGCAATGATCCTCCTGCCTCAGCCTCTCAAGTACTGGGATTACAGGAGTGTACCATCATGCCCAGCAAGAGTTCTTTTCATATTCTATATATTAGACCCTTACCAAAGAACAGTCAGGCCCTATCTATCAATAATTTCCACATTTGTGGATCCAACTAACTATGGATAGAAAATATTTGGGAACAAACCTGCATCTGTACTGAGCATGTATGGACTTATTTTATTATTCCTTAAGCAATGCAGTGTAACAACTATTTCTATTGTATTAGTTACAGGTAATTCTAGAGGTCACTTAAAAGTTTATGGGTGGCTGTGTGTAGGGTATACTCAAATACTACACCATTTTATATAAGGAGCTTATGCACCAATGGAATTTGGTCTCTACAGGGGACTCCTGGGAATAATTCACCTGGATAATGAAGTGCAAAAGTATTGTCTCATCCTATAGATTAACATGTCTACCTTTTTGATTCTTCACTTTGATGCACAAAACTTTTTAATTTTGCTAAGTCTTATTTATCTATTTTGTTGTTGTTGTTCATCCTTTTGGTGTCATATCTTAGAATTCACTACCAAAACCAAGGTAATGAATATTTAACTAAAGGTTTTATTAAGTTTCACAACTCTTCAGAGGTCTAAAGTCTAACTTCATTCCTTTGCAAGTAGATATACAATTGTCTTGGCACCATTTGTTTAAGTATTTTTTTCTCAATTGAGTGGCCTTAGCACCTTTGTCGAAAATCAAATGGCCACAGGTATATGGGTTTATTTCTGGATTCTCAATTCAATTCCATTTGTCTATGTATTCATTTTATGTGGGTACCATACTGTTTTGATAACCATGGATTTGTAGTCAGATTTTATTTCAGGAAAAATGAGTGAAACTTTGCTCTTATTCATACATGTGTGTTTATAACTTGTCTTAAACTTATTTTTGCAAATGGTATGAGGTAAAGGGCTTTTTCCCCCCCTTCATGGATTGCTGTTGCTCCAAGAACTATTTGTGGAAAAAACAAGTCTTAAAAGACAAAACTGACTTCTTTGTTTTTGTTCTTCATTCTAACATATTTTGAGGGCTCACTGTATATGAGGCACTTTACGTGTGTCATATAATGTAAACTTCAAAACAATGCGATGAAGTAGGTACTGTAAGTAGCCTGCTTTAGTGATGCAGAAAATGAAGCACAATAATTAAGCAACATATTACAGAATTTTACAGCTAGTAAGTAAAAGGGGATGGACCAAACCCCAGGTCTGTCAAATTCTAAAGTCTATGCTACTAAGTACCAAACAGTAGTACCTCCTGGTTGCCTCTCTACACAGTATGGCAGTATTTTACTCTTTCTTCTTTAGAATCTTCTTCATGTCCCTCTTTCAAACTCTCTGCTTTCTTCTAAGCCTGTTCATATTCTCCTTATGGGCGACTGTCTATGCTATGCTTACTACAACGTATTACTATATGAGTGGGAAAGAATTTAGAACAAAAGGAAAAAAATTGATGGGCTATTTCAAATTTAATCTGTATTGAATTTACATGGAAAAAAATTCCCAAAGAAGGCATGAAATTACTTAGACAAAACTAATGCACAAAAAGTCATAAAGTTGATATCCAAATAAATATGCAAAAGAGATCTGTTTCAGCATTTGAAGAAGCTATTCCAACTCTGAGTAATAATTTAAAAATAAAGCCTTAGTAATTCCAAACTTTGGAAGTGCTCCTAAATCATTATTTTGAAGAGGCTGCAATGAGCTACAATGAACACAAAATAAAAACTGAAAACAATTTTTCATCTTCTAAGACACTGAGTATAAAAGACAAAAACAGTGAAGCTGACGGTGAAACGGATAACTTCAAAGATAATAAGTGCCTTTGGCAACTGTCCTTGACACTGCACTGACGCACTCTCATTCTTGTCCTGCTATGCATCAACACCAATGTTTCTACAAACAGTTCTGGTTTCAGTACTTGCTAGCTTAATGCTGCTTTAACTTTCTAAGTGTGTAATGGAAGAGCAGACTCAGACTATTTAATTGGGATTTTGAAATGAAAAGAAGTTTTCTTTTCATAAGATCATGTCTCGTCTTGCCTAAGGTACTCAGTTTAGAATACCAATACATCCTTTTCAGGAGCTGCATAAAAAAAATCAGTATTTTCCAATGAGTATGATTAGCCCTTTCATCATCACACTCAACAACAGTTTGCTCATCTTCAGTTTATTCCCAGTACAGCAGCTTATGTCACCCCACTGTAAAAACAACTCAGAAGACAGTCTTTCTCTGACACAGAAGTCCCTTTCAAAAATTAACTCAGATCCTTTCACTGCAATGCCCAAAATCTTGCAGAACCTTGCCAAATCATTCCAAGTGAAAGGCCATAGTCTTTACAGTGCTCCCTGACACCCCCCCCACGCACACTTTGCTTTCCCCTCCTTTCCATTCCCGGGACACGCAAGGCACGCGCCCTACACTAGTGTTTCTGTTTTTGTGGTTCCCTCTTCCTGGAATGCTCTTCTCCAAGAAACACACTGTGTCACCTCCTTCCAAACATTCTCTCAAATCTTTTCAACGACGGCTACCTGGAGCATCCTATTAATATCACAAACTCTTCTTTTCCCTCTATACTCTGTACACTTTTTTCTGTTCTTTTTTTCTGTAATGCTTGTCACCTTATAAAATAGTGTACAGTTTATGTATTATTTATGGACTATCACTGTGTTGGCATGCTATTTTCACTTGAGTAATCCTGGTCATTGAGGTTCTCAAGTACCTAGAAGAATAGTGCCTGACACACCTTTTTTTTTTTTTTTTTTTGTACCAGGAATTGAACTCAGGACCTCATGCTAGCTAGGCAGGTGCTACGCCATTGAGCTAAATCCCTGACCCCTGGCACACTTTTGGAGGCACTCGATAAATATTTGGTAAGTGAATAAATCAGTGTTTTTCACATTTGCTATTCTAAATTTGAGTATAAAATAAGAAGAGAAGACTGATGCCACTAGTAGTATGAATCTAAGTTTCTACTACCTGTGGAGTTGATGTGATTCTTATTAGGCACTGCCTTAGTTGAAGCTCTATGATAGCTTCTAAAGAGGGTTCCTCCTTCATGTGGTTGTCAGAATTATCTCTCAAAGGCCAAAATAAATGTAACAAGACATTGCAAAAAATATTTATCTCAGAAAATAAGTCTTTACTTCTTACTTTAATCTAGGTGTTCTATAACCTAACCTCAACCTTATTTATCAGACTCCTCTTGCACATTTTCTTAAAAATTCCATGAACTTGCCACAGAATGTATCACTTATTTTCACTCTGAACACACCATCTCTGATTTGAACAATCCATCTTTCCTTCACCTCCTTGAAAGCTACACCTGTCACAACCTAAGGCAAACACCACAAGTTTGATAGTTTTCTCCAAGGCCTCAGGAACTAGTCCCTCCTTTCCATGCTCCCAAAGCAGTAGCCACCTGTATTTAAAGCACTATCTATGTTTGTGTCTATTTCTCCCACTAATCTGTGGCTTCCTGTGTTTTACTAACCTTTTATACTCTAAGTCTACCCCAACTGCTTTCAGACTTACCCAGTTGTTGCTGGCATAGTGTATGACATGTAGAAAGCATCTAATGAATTTGGTACATTTAAGAATAACTATGGGTTTAATATTTTCCTAGATTTTTTTTGTTAAAATTCTATTATACAATCAGATCATTATGTGCTATTTTTCAAGACTGAGTACATCTTTAAAATTGGAATCTGAGCCTATCATTAAAAATATTACTAGAATATCTTAAATATGAGAGTTTAAATCATAGTGACGTAAAAACAGGCTAACACAACTGTTTAGCCTATTAATTGCCACTAGATCAAACCAGCTCTAAGAAGCCTAGAAAGTGGAATTAAGTTGAGTATTGCACTTGGTCAAAATTCATCTCTAGGTCTTAGAAAAGCTTTTGAATTAACATTAAAGATGAAGTCTGTGACCTCGAAATTGATCAGCAACTTTCCAGGTGAGACAAATAGGCTAAAAAAGCATTATACTTAAGTGACTTAACATTTTGCTTAATTTACAAATATCCTGAATTTATATAATTTTAATTTTCACTGAAAAATCACTTTATTTTTATTTATTTATTTATTTATTTTGGTACTGGAGATCAAACTCACGACCTCGCGCTTGCCAGGTAAGCACTTGTGCCTGCTGAGCTAAACCCCCGCCCCCCTCCAAAATCACTTTTAATGTCAAGATAACATTACCTATTTCCCAGAAGCCTAAGGACATTTAATGATTGCAGTGTTTGGGTATCTGCCTGAGATGTAACATGAACAAGAAAGACTAATAGCTTTGGAAAATGTGTTATGACTATTTACTAACGTATACAGAGTGATTTGGGAGATTGCTTCAAGAACGTACTTGGCACATTTTTTCTGCTCTACCTTCAAGATCAAGTGAGACAAAGGAAAGAAAGACTAGGCAAAGTCAATATTCTTCTTGAATCCATTGTTGGAGAATCCAGTAAGATCTTTAGAAAATGAAGTATTTACTCTAGAAAGGGATTACAGAAGCATAAAAGGAGTCCTAATATACAAGCAATCAAAGGCTAGAAGTTTTAAGACACTATCACCTCTTCATTCCTACCGCGACGATACTACATCACGTGTAAAGGGTCTCTCCCTGTTGAGAAGCGAAACTGCTCACTTCCTTTCCCCCTTTCCCACCGATGCCCCGATGCCCCGGCTAGACTGAAATTTTCATGCCTACTATGACAGAATCCCTGCCTGTCCACGCAGGAGGCAAGCGGATAAAGGCCCAGGCACCGCGGGCCCCGGAGAGTGTCTAACCGCGCGGAGAGGACAGTCCTCTCCCTCTGCAGCGCTTCCTGCCGGATGCTGGGCCAATTCATCATCGCAGGCCACCAGCCTCTAGATTGTCACCCTTTCCAGAACGGAAAGGGTCACAAACGCAAACAAGGTCTCCCCGCGTCTTCGCCAGAGTTAGCAGTCTGGGGAGGCAACTCACTACTAACCTCACGGCTTTCTCCCCTGCCAGGGTGGGGCCAGAGTCGCGGGGTTCCCGCCGCTGGGGGGGCGGTCCTGGCTGGAACCCGGACAACCCGGGTCCCCTTCTCTGTCAGCGGCTTGGCCTGTGCGAACGGAGCTGTTGGCGGTAGGAGAAATCCAGCCCTAGAGGAAATTTCTGCTCGGCGGTGGGCGGAGAAAGGCGGAAGAACAAAGCTATTGGTAGAGAGTAGAAGGAGGCAGGACTCAAGGGCCTTCCTTTTTGACCACTGGATGGAATGACCGTCAATCAATAGCGTTCGGAGGGCGGGGATTGTGACGCAAGGAGAGCTGCCTTAGCAACTGTTTCCTAGCTGCAAAAGCTGCGGTTGCTCTGTGTAGCAGACTGGTAAAACCGGGCGCTGGTTGGGGACATGGTGAGTGTGATGCTGTAACCTCTTCCTGAGATGGGGCTAGCAAAGGAAGGGATTTTATTTAGTTTAAATGTATCATTTCTCTGTTTCACGATCCTCGAGTGCCTTGAGTAACCCTCTTCACGTCACCGCATAGGAGCATACTGTCCGTAACTTTAGGAATAGATGAGCGGGTATCCAATTAATGGCACCCCCCACCATCAACCCTAACAATCGCAAATGCCAACAGCCTACAGTAGATTGCATATTAGAAACAAAAGCCGATCCTTAGCTAGAAGGGGACTGAGTGTAGAGAATAAATGTTCAAAGTCGTTGGAGGGCTCAGGAAGCGAACTGTGGACTCCTGACTGGCAGGGGAACTACTGACTTCCTGGGTTGGCGAGGTGAGGATTCAGAAGCTGCCTTTGGAAAGCTATGAAGACCACAGAGGTATTATGGACACTCCCGAAATCCCGAAGCCACAGTTACTGTAGCCAGCTCTTAACACACTTGGCATTGGCGGCTCAGATCCCCAGCAAGGTGGAGTCCGGGTGCCGCCTGTGCTGAGGTCCTTCACTCAAAGCTGGAGACGCGATACCAAAACGAGGCTGCAGAGGATCCGAAGAGTTAACTGTGACCAGCAGGAAACAGCAGAGCGGTGACTCTACCTTCTATGTATTAGGTGGCCCAACATTCTTGTATAAATCTTTGAAGTCGTTTTTTACCTGGAAAATATGACTTTTCACTTTCCCCTCCTCTGTCATACAGTATAGTGTGGTAGAATAAAGTGGGAAAGGATACTGTGTTCCAATCGAGCGTCACCCTAAATAAATTTTATTGAGACATACAGGTATTTATGAAAAAATATGTATATATTCCTCAGATGAATACTTTTCAGATATACCATGTAAAGCTAATAGTATTTTTACATGACATCATGCAAATTGTCCTTTGTTTCTTCTGCCTCTCAAAAGGCACTATTTTTGTTTGTTTGTTTGCTTGTTTTTGTTTTTTGAGGCAAAGTCTCACTATGTAGTTCAGGCTGGTCTTGAGCTTACTATGTAATCTCAGACTCACAGTGAGTGTCCTGCCTCAGCCTCCTGAGTGTCAAGATTATAGGCATGTGCCACCATGCCAGGATTCCAAGAGGCTCTAGTTTTAAGGAAAGATCTAAATGGGGGGAAATACACACACACACACACACACACACACACACGCACACAAGGCTTTCTACCAAAATATCAATAATTAAAATCACAAATGTTAGCAAGGAGAAAAGGAGGAAACTGTTTGGGTTATTATATAGTAGGAAATAAGATGGGCTTCAATATGTTCCTTTATGAGATTTAATTAGCTCATCACCAATTATTCTATTTAAATAGTTCATCTTTTACCCACTTATGTATTTATTACAGGCATCCAACTACCAGACAAGTTTAGAGCAATGGAAGAAAAAAGCATCAAAAATTGAATTGAGTGAAACTCAAAAGCAAGAAATTAAAGAGGCTTTTGACTTATTTGACGTAGATGAATCTGGAACCATACATGTGAAAGAATTGGAGGTTCTGAAATTATTTCTAATTCTAAAACACTAAAAACTTTATCATTTATTAGTGGAAATCTTTAAACCTTCCTTTAATAGTAGTTTTTGGAAAACTTGATTGAAAGTCCCTTCAGAACATGCATCTGCCCTGCCTTAGCAAATCTTGTTAAACATTTTGTATTCCATAGATGAGAACCCAGGGTGTGACAAAGTGGGGTCAAAACCTAGGCTTGCTTAGGTCATGTTAGAGGGAGGAAAGGAGAGAGAGAGAGAGAAGGAGAGAGAAAGAGAGAGAGAGAGAGAGACCAAGAGGGGGGAGGGAGAGAGAGAGAGAGTGACAGAAGGAGAGAGAAAGAGAGAGGGGGAGAGAGAGAGAGAGAGGGAGAGAGAGGCTATTAATTAGTAAACCATCATAAAGCTCAGAATGAAATTATGGCAAGTTAAAATGATTTCTTTCCTATTTCAGATTGCAATGCAGGCCTTAGGATTTGAGCCAAAGAAAGAAGAAATTGACCAGATAACAGCTGAAATAAATCAAGAAGGAGTTGACACGATTAATTTTGAAAATTTTTTTGCCATTATGAGTGTAAAAATGGTAATCATGGTTTTCTTTTCAAAGATCTGTAAGCAGGAGCCTTCTACATTTTGAGGCTGGAGCAATCAGAGGTTTCAGAGAACTGGAACTAGGACTTTAAAGATGGGTAGGATTTAGGTAGGAATAGCAAGATTAAAGAGGTTTCTGGGATGGTGATAAAAGACTGTATGGCGTGGAGAACAGATTTTTGTCAGGAAATAATGATGCTGTAGTATATGGCAGGATAGACAAAATGGAGTCAGGATTTTGAAGTCTCGTATTTGTCAAATACATAGTGAGTGCCTATTTTTTGCTAGCTGCTATCCTAAGGATCCTTGAATGAGACAACGTCCCTGTTCTCTTGCAGTTTATAGTTTTGGTTAAGGGTCTGCATTGCTAGGTGCACTTTCTTTATCATCTTGTGAGGTCTCCAGCTTCAACACATGCATTTAAATACCTTGATGGTAAATGTGAGCACATTGGAAAAACTGTTAAAAGTCAGAGCAACGAAGTCCTGGTACATTGCAGAACAAGAAGTGAAAGATCTACTAAGTCTAGCTGGATGAGTAAATAAAAGACTAATGACAGCTATTTCCTTTTCTAAAAGAGTGAACAAGATGAAAAAGAAGAAATATTGAAGGCTTTCAAATTATTTGATGATGATAATACTGGAAGCATAACACTAAGTAATATAAAGAGGGTTGCCAAAGAACTAGGGGAAAATTTAACAGACAATGAACTCCAGGTAAACTTTGTCTAATTTTTATCATTATAATTTATGCATAATTATATATGATAATTTGTATATGGGGCCATACTCTAACTTTAGTTGTAATTTTTCACTGAAAATAAAAGTTGAGTATGTATTTGGCTATTCACTTATTCATTTTTAATAGCTTCCATATATAATTTTACATTTTGTTTTACAGGAAATGCTCAGTGAAGCTGATTTGGATGGAGATGGAGCAATAAATGAGAAAGAGTTTTTGAGAATAATGAAAAATACTGCTCTTTATTAGTACAGTGTTTTGAGCCTTCTGGAACATTGGCCATGCATTTATATTCATTATGCAGTCCAATAAAAATATAGTGTCTGAATATATTTGCTTTCAATTTTTATTTATGTGCACAGATTGGTCTCTTGATGTCTAATCCACTAGAAGTTGCATTTTGCTATTAATACGTTGTTGAATCTGCAGCATTGAGAAACAAAGAAAACAATGATTTAACCCATGAATCCATGCACTGTATTAAAATCCCCTATGTTCCAAACAATTAGGACACTTTTTAGGTTTAATGGAGTTGGTACCACATTCAAATTGAATTTGGCCAATAATGCATTGCTTTCCCTATTGTTTTTTTTTTTTTTGTCCAACTCTAAAAACGTTGGTCAACATTTTCTTTTTAATCGAAATTTCAAACATGTAAAGTATTAAATGAAACTGGAAGCGACATTATTTGCAAATCTTATTGCAATGGCTTGAATCAGTGCCCTCTAAACTTCAGGTGTTGCCAGTGCGATGGTCATAAGAGGTGAGACCTCAGAGGGGCGATGAGGCTGTGGACTGCTCCTTCCTCAACAGGGTTAGAGCCCTTTTGAAGGAGGTTTCTCGTAACTTCTGTAACCTCGCCCTTCTGTCTTCTGCCATGGGAGAGCACAGGAAAGATGCCCTCACCAGACCAGAAGTTGGGGCTTTGATCTTGGGCTTCCCAGCCTCAGAACTATGAGAAATAAATATCTATTCTTTATAAATTACCGCACTTGTTATATTTGTTTATTGCTTCAAAAATGTTTGAAAATAGGCACAGTTTCCAGGAAACCAAGATCACTGAGAGCCATTTTGGAAACTGCTTGCCATATCAATTAAATCCTTGGCTATTGCTTTTACTATTAGTCAACCTAGAGATAAGAGCTATATCTCATTCATCAGTATATTGTTCACAGCATTGGCATATAGTGGACAATCCCCAAAATTTTGATATAAATTTAAGTGAGTTTCCTTTAGTATCTGTGGTAAGTAAATTGTTCTAATTTCAGCTACCTTTAAGACAAGTTCTTAAATTGCACATATACTTTTGGATCTGATCCTTTGCTGACCTGAAGGGAAATATAGATAACTATGTAAGAATTAATTTGGGGCAAACATTAGTGAATTCTGAGATCTTTGGCCTACATGCTCAAAGCCTTATGTGACATGTAAGATCAAGTTTCATTATCTTATCTACCTTTGCGAAACCATAAAATAGTTACAACTTGCCTTTTTAATTGCTACTTTTATATTAAAAAGTTATCTTTATGGTACTGGGGTTTGACCCCAGGGCCTTGCAAATGCTAGGCAAGTATTTTACTACTGAGCCAAATCCTCAGCCAGACTTTTTTAAAAACATAATTTATAAATCTCAAAAATATTTTGTGTAGAGAATCATTTTGAGACATAAGTACTCTATCAAATCTCACTTTGTCCACTGTGATGGAGTTACTTTCTGCCAGGGCAGCACAGAAACCTGAATATGTGCCAGAAAGTATAGGTCTCTGCACCTACCTTTGAAAACCTTTGTGGCTGGTGTGAGGGAGACACCAGAGAGGAGGGTTATTGTGTAAGATGGCTTTCACTGTCACTACTGGAATCACTGCTATCTATTGGCTCAATGGAATTTTTTTCATGTCATGCAGTTTAACAAGAACCCATCCAAAGACGCATGCTGTTGCCGCTTCGATGTCTTCATGGAAATGTGATACTGCATTGTTAAACAGATTCATTGCTCGCACTGCTACAGCCTTATTTGGGTGCTGTTTTTCTACAAAATTTTGCAGATTTTCACATTTTATACATCTCTCTAATCTGATTTGAAGTGAGGGCGTCCTCTCTCTTTTTCTCCTCCTCCTCCGGTGATAAGTTGGCCTCCATAACCTCTCCTATTGGGAGATGGATTCTCGTAACCAGGGAGGTGGGGAGAGGGGGAGAGACAGAGAGAGAGAGATCGAAAGAGAGAGAGAGAGAGAGAGAGAGAGAGGGAGAGAAACTATTGGCTCAGTTATGATTATGTGATGTTCTGCATCATGTACTACTTGTATTGCAAGACATTGTTCCTGCATCGTTATAATTGATTAGAAATGTTTGCTTATCTTTGTGGAACACTTGCAGAACGAGTGACAACCCATGGTTTTACTGTATTTATATATAAAATATTAATTTAAACCAAGGATTAGAAACAAACCAAATGTTCACCAACAGAGGGTGGTCAAATAAAATCTGATTTGCATATGGATTGTCTATTTTTCTATTGGATTTTTAAATATTATTGATCTCTAGGAACTCTTTATACATAAATCATTTTTCATGCTTTTGGGAGATAGTTTTGATCATAGTTGAGGCTTTTCTATTTCAGTTTTGCCCTTCTTCCTAGGATATAATAATTTTGCCTCTCAGCTAAAAGCCCAGGGTATTTACTGGCATCTCTTTTTCTCCTACTGCTTCATCTTACTGGGCTTGGACTCAAACTTCTGTCTTCGCAGCGTTACACAGCTGTTAAATTCAGCTTTTGCTCAGCTCTTTGTTCTCTTCAGTCCTATTTTTCTGTTGGGGCTTTGGAGTCTCTCCCTGGGGATGTGTACCAGCAGTTAGCCAGTGACCTGAGAAGAGATAACATTGCATGACTGGTTCATCTCACTTCACCTTGAGTGCTACTCTTTGTAATCTCTCCTCTCAAATCCTAGCCACTTTGGCAGCCCCAAATTCCAACGTTTCTCAGTCCACTAAGTAAGTCCTCTGCTTGGGTCTATTTCCTTGGGTTTTGTGAAGTTGATAATGCCCCAGAGAACAAATGGCAGTGACAGCAGAGCTCCCCTCCTCTGTTGCTCCTCTCAAGGATCCCGGCCTTGACTTTCCAATCGTGCCTGCCATGCACTTTCCAGGTTCTCCATAGAGTTGCATTATGTATTAGGTTTCATTGTTGTTTTCATCAGGTAGACTAGTTCATCACATCTGGAACCAGAAAGAAATGCAAACATTATTTTTAAGAAAATAAATCAGTGTTGTGAAATTCACTGGAATTGGGAGAGAGTGCTGGCCAGAGGGCCAGTTAGAAGCCTACTGTAATAATTTAGCCAAGGTATGGTGATGGCCTGGTTAGTGAATAGCTGTATTTGGTCTTTAATGGGAGACTCCATACAAATCTTTCATTCGTGTAGTCTTATTCTAAATCACTTTGATGAAGTAGTAGCATCAGGTAACTGTTATTGAGTGATCACTGTGTGTATGCACTGTTCGACCTCTTTTACAAGGACTTTCTTATTTATGCCCATGACTGTTGGACACTGTCACCATTATTCTATTTCATGAATGAGAAAACTGAGATTAGAGGTTTTAAATAACTACCTCATCATTATACGGCCAGTAAATGGCCCTTCTGAGCTTTGAAGTCAGTCCTACAGGCCTACTGTCCTAAACACTGCAGTCCATTGCCTTGTACCATGCCTTGGAACAGGGGTTCTGTTTTAAATGGAAGAAGCTGATAGTCCGCAGTTATCAGCTGTGGGAAGAAAAACATTTTTTTTTTAACTTGGAAAGTGAAAGAAGTAATGTTTAATAGTGATAAATTGAACAAATGAAACTATAGAAAAATATGTATGTTAAAATATGTACGCTTAAAAAATCCAGAACACATGGGAAAATACTTCAGAGAATCAACAGATGGGATCTCACCTTATTAAAAAGCTTTTGCACAAGAGAAACCACCAACAGAGTGAAAAGACAACTCACAGAGTGGGAAAAAATTATAGCCAGTTGCTCCACAGACAAAGAATTTATAACTAGAATATTTAAAGACTGAAAAAAATCAGACCCCCCAAATTCAAAGACCCAATCCAAAAATGGGCATCTGAGATGAATACACACATCTCAGATGAAGAAATACAAATGGCAAACAAACGCATGAAAAAATGTTCAAAATCATCAGTCATTTGAGAAATGCAAATTAAAGCAACACTAAGATTCCATCTCACACCAGAAAGAATGGCTACCATAAAAAAAATCATTAAATAACAAATGCTGGAGTGACTGTGGGAAAAAGGAACCCTTCTCCACTGTTCAGAATGTAGACTAGTGCAACCACTGTGGAAATCAGTGTGGAGAGTCCTCAAAAAACTAGGATTAGAGGTCCCATTTGACCCACCTATATACACCTTCTGGGTATCTTCCTAGAAGAATTAAAAGTATCACACCACAGCAATGTATGTACACACAAGTTTATAGCAACACAATTTTTTTTATTTAAGAGAAAAAAAGACACATATAAGAAAGACAAAAAGCAAAAGAGACAAACAAACGACTAGAGTAAATGCACAACAGTAACATTATAGGTTTACAAAACAGGATGATAGAAACTTGACAATAGTTGCAATATTGCGTATTATCTTCAAAATGGTTGTTTACATTAACAGATATAGACAGGTAAAATTGATCTAATCATATGAGTATTAACTGTTCTTTCTAAATAACTAATACATTCAGCAGTATGTTCGTTTTAGTTATCTTACATATACATATATACAGATTTATATCTTTTCTTTCCATTCCCTCTTTCCCCCTTTTCCCTTCCCAATTACTTTTGTTCTTCGAGCAGTTTTTTAACCCTTGCATAGTATTTATTATGGATTTTGGATCATATGTACTTTTTCAGTTTCTTACACTAGGGAGACAATATGGTATTTACACACGCGAGTTTGATTTATCTCACTTATGAGTATGGTCTCAAGTCATGACCATTTACTTATAAAAGTCTCAAGGCAGTTTTTCTTAATAGCTGAGTAGTACTCCATTGTATAAAAATACCACATCTTTTTTATCCATTCTTTGATTGATGGGCACTTGGGTTGTTTCCAAGAGCTGGCTATTACAAATTGTGTTGCTATAAACATGGGTGCACAGATACCACTGTGGTATGATGTTTTCAGTTCTTCTGGGAAAAGTGAGATAACTGGGTTGAATGGGATCTCTAATCCTAGCTTCTTGAGGAATCTCCACGCTGACTTCCACAGTGGCTGCACCAGTCTACACTCCCACCAACAGTGGAAAAGAGTTCCTTTCTCCCCACAGCCCCTCCAGCATTTGTTGTTGCTTGATTTTTTAATCTTGGTCATTCCTTCTTGAGTGAGATGGAATCTCAGTGTTATTTTAATTTGCATTTCCCGAATGACTATTGAGGTTGAACATTTTTTCATATATTTATTTGCCATTTGTATTTCTTTCTCTGAGAAGTGTGTATTCATCTCAGATGCCCATTTTTGGATTGGATCTTTGAATTTTAGGGGCCTGATTTCTTTTAATTCTTTATATGTTTTAGATAGAAGTCCTTTGTCTGATGGACAATTGTCTAAGATATTTTCCCAGTTCGTGGGTTTTCTTTTCACTCTGTTGGAGATTTCCTTTGACATGCAAAAATTTTTTAGTAAGATGAGATCCCAGTTGTTGATTCTGGAAAGTGTTTCCCGCACAATTTGATTTTTGTTCATGAACTCTCTGCCTACTCCTATGTCATCAAGATTTTTACCTACTCTGTCTTCTAGTAAGTTTAGTGTCTCTGTTTTAATATTCAGATATTTGATCCATTTTGACTTTGTTTTAGTGCATGGTGATAGGCATGGATCTAGTTTTAGTTTATGGCATATAGAAAGCCAGTTTTTCCAGCACCATTTGTTAAAGCGGTTATCTTTCTTCCAATGTACATGGTTGGCCCCTTTGTCAAAGATGAGGTGGCTAAGTGTGTTTGTAGTTGTGGCTGTATCTTCTAATCTATTCCATTGATCTTCAGGTCTGTTTTGATTCCAGTACCATGCTGATTTTATCACAGTAGCTTTGTAGTATAGTTTCAAGTTGGGGATTGTGATGCCTCCTGCCTTACCTTTGTTGCCCAGAATTGCTTTTGCTATTCTAGGTCTTTTCTGGTTCCAGATGAATTTCAGGAATGCTTTCTCTAGTTCTGTGAGGTAGGCAAGTGGCATTTTGATTGGGAGTGCATTAAATCTGTATAATAATTTTGGGAGAATGGCCATTTTCACAATGTTTGTTCTTCCTATCCACGAACAGGGAATATCTTTCCATTTTCTGAAATCTTTTTCGATTTCCTTCTTTAGAGTAATGTAATTTTCACTGCATAGATCTTCTACTTCCTTTGTTAGATTGATTCCTAAGTATTTCATTTTTTTGGATGTTATAGTGAAGGGTGTGGTTTCCTTTGTTTCTCTCTCAGTGACTTTGTTGTTTGTGTACAGGAGTCTTATTGATTTTTGAGTGTTGACCTTGTACCCAGCAACATTACCAAATTTGGTTATTACTTCTAGAAGTCTTCTAATGGATTTTTGGGGTCTTCTATGTAGAGTATCATATCATCTGCAAATAATGATAATTTCACTTCTTCCTTTCCTATCCTTATTCCTTTTACTACTTTCTCTTGTGTAATTGCTCTGGCTAATATTTCCAGAACTATATTGAATGGAAGTGTTGATAATGGACATCCTTGTCTTGTTCCTGATTTTAGGTTGAAAGTTTTCAGTTTTTCTCCATTTAGTAGGATGTTGGCTGTTGGTTTATGATATATGACTTTTATCAGGTTGAGGTAGAGACCATCTATTCTGATTTTCTGTAGGGTTTTGATCATGAATGGGTGTTGGATTTTGTCGAAAGGTTTTTCTGCATCTATTGAGATGATCATGTGGTTCTTGTGCTTGGCCCTGTTGATATGGTGTATTACATTTATTGATTTGCGTATGTTGAACCATCCCTGCATTCCTGGGATGAATCCCACTTGATCATGGTGTATAATCTTTCTGATAACTTTCTATATTCTATTTGCCAGTATTTTAGTGAGGATTTTTGCATCTATATTCATTAGGGAGATTGGCCTGTAATTTTCTTTTTTGGTTGGGTCTTTCTCTGGTTTTGGTATTAGGGTAATACTTGTTTCCAGGAATGAGTTAGGGAGACTTACTTCCCTTTCAATTTCACTGGAGTTTGAGGAGTGTTGGCATTAAATCTTCCCTAAATTTCTTGTAGAATTCAGCAGTGAATCCACCAGGGCTTGGGCTTTTCTTTGTTGGTAGGGTCCTAATTACATTTCAATTTCATTAGCTGATATTAGGTTATTCAGCAGCTTTACATCTTCTTGATTCAGCTTTGGTAATTCATAGGTTTCTAGGAATCTGTCCATTTCTTCTGTGTTATCGAATTTATGTGAGTAAAGGTTTTTGAAGTAGGTGTTGATGACTTTCTGTATTTCCACAGGGTCTTTAGTGATTTTACCATTTTCATTTCTTATTGCATGAATCTGAGCATTTTCCTTCCTCTTTTTGATAAGGTTGGCTAGGGGTTTATCAATTTTATTTACTCTTTCAAAGAACCAACTCTTCAATTCATTAATTCTTTGTATTGTTCTCTTAGTTTCAATTGCATTAATTTCTGCTCTAATCTTAATAATTTCCTCCCTTCTTTGAGCTTTGGGCTTAACTAGCTCTTCTTTTTCTGGAAGTTTGAGGTGCAGCATTAGGTTGTTTATGTGTGTTCTTTCCATTTTTCTAATGTGAGAGTTTAGTGCTATAAATTTCCCGCTGAGGACTGATTTCATTGCATCCCACAGGTTCTGGTAATTTCTATTTGCATTTTCATTCAATTGTAGATATTGTTTAATTTCTTCTTTAACTTCTTCTGTGACCCATTGGTTATTTAGGAGAGTATTACTTAATTTCCATGTGTTTATGTGGTTATTGTAGGTTTTTTTGTCATTCATTTCCAATTTTATTGTGCTATGGTCAGATAGTATGCATGGAATTATTTCAGTTTCTTTGCATTTACTTGAGCATGTTTTGTGGACCAGCATATGATCTATTTTAGAGAATGACCCATGTGCAGCTGAGAAGAATGTGTATTCTGATGTTGATGGGTGGAATTCTCGGTACACATCTACTAGGTCCATTTGTTCACAAGTTTGATTCAATTCTGTTATTTCTTTGCTGAGTTTTTGTTTGGTTGATTTGTCTCTCTGTGACAGTGGGGTGTTAAGGTCCCCTGTTATAACTGTATTATTGTTTATTTGGTTTTTCATGTCTATTAAGAATTGTCTTACATAGTTGGGTGCTCCCATATTCGGTGCATATATATTTATGATTGTAATCATTTCCTCTTGAAGTTTTCCCCTAACAAGTTTGTAGTGACCTTCTTTATCTCTTTTGATCATTTTCAGTTTGAAGTTCATATTGTCTGCAAGCATAATAGCTATCCCTGCTTTTTTCTGGGTTCCTGTTGCATGGAGTATTGTTTTCCAGCCTTTGATTTTTAGTCAGTGAATTTCCTTTTGAGTGACACACAGCATATTGTTGGGTTTTGTTTCTTAACCCAGTCTGCTAGTCTGTTTCTTTTTATTGGTGAGTTGAGACCATTTACATTGATTGATATAACTGATATGTACTGGCTCATCCCTGTCATGATATCTTTCGGTTGTTGGTTTTCTACATTTTCTGTTTAGTTATTTGCCCTGCTTAGTGGTTTCCTTTTGTTGTTGTTCTTAAGATTGTAGCTGTCTTTGTCTCTTTCTAGAGTGTCTTTCAGTACTCTTTGTAGTGTTGGTTTGGTGGCCATAAATTTCTTCAGTTGTTCTTTGTCATGAAAGTATCTTATTTCTCCATCAATTTTTAAGTATAGTTTTGCAGGGTACATCAATCTGGGTTGAAAGTTGTTTTCTTTCAGGATTTGAAATACTTCACTCCAAGCTCTTCTTAACTTAAAGATTTGTGTTGAGAAGTCTGCTGTGATTCTGATAGGTTTTCCTTCATAGGTGATCTGTTTCTTTTCTCTGACAGCTTTTAGTATTTTGTTCTTGTGCTGTATTTCTGATACCCTTATTATTATATTTCTGGGTGAAGATTTATTTTGGTTATGGTTAATTGGGGTTCTGTATGCCTCAGTTACCGGTATTTCAGATTCTCTTCCCATGTTTGGAAAGTTTTCTGCTATTATTTCTGTGAATAGTCTTCGCAGGTCATTAGTATTGACCCCTGCTTTTTCATTTATGCCTATTAATCTTATATTATTTCTCTTGGCATCGTCTTGCAGCTGTTGAATTGTTGTTTCTTGGTTCCTTACTAGTTTTAAGAGATCTTTTCTTTCGTGGCCACAAGCTCCCATGTTGTCTTCAAAATCTGAGATTCTATCTTCAGCTTCATTCATGTGGTTTTTCAAACTTCCCATGGAATCTGTTTCATACATTCTGTTTATGTCTTACATTGTTCATTCAAAGTTTTGATCATTTTCTTAAGTTCTATTTTTTTATCTTGCTCTTCTTTAGATACACACATTTCTTTAATAATGATTGTCATTTCATTTTTTAGCTGAGAGATTATTTCTGATTTGAGTTTCTCTATAGCTTCGTCGAGCTGTTTCTTTATTGCATTTGCTATCATTTCAGAAAGTTCAGTTGTGTGACTCCCACTGTCTTCCATTTCAGCGTCTCTTGGGTTTGTTCTCGGTGGGCTGGGGGACTGAGACTGCCTCTTGGTCTTTCATTTTGTCATTTTCTTCTTTGACTTCTGTGTCTCTGTGTCCTGCAAGGCTGACCGGACATTCCCCTGGTGGGATGTGCTGAGTCATGGTACTGGGTAGAGCTGGATCCCGTGCACAGCTAGTGAGGGCGCACTCCTGGAGTGTGCTGATGGAGCCTCTGCCTTACTGGGTGGGGGCTGAGACCTCCCAGACCCAGGCAGCTAGGCGGAGCGTACCCCGGAGTGTGGCACCACCCAGACCCCGAGTCTGGCTGTAAGGAGTTCAGAGCCTCTGGAGTGCCAGGCAAGCCTGGGTGAGTCCCAGGCCTACAGTGCCAGGGCCTTGCTCCTGGCTGGGTGGGCCTGCAAACTCTAGGACCTGCAGCACCAGCCACTCCACTGAACAATGGAGCTCGAGCCCTGTGCTCTGATGGGCAGAGCTCAAGCTCTCCAAGGCCCTATAGCTATGCTGGCCATTCCCTGATGAGCAGCTCTGGGGTCCTGGGCTGGGCTGGGCTCAGTACCTCTGTGTCCTGCAAGGCTGACTGGGTGTTCTCCTGGTGGGTTGCACTGAGTCATGGGACTGGATAGAGCTGGATCCTGTGCACAGCTAGTGAGGGTACACTCCCTGAGTGTGTTGGTGGAGCCTCCGCCTTACTGGGTGGGGGCCAAGACCTCCTGGCCCCATGCAGCTAGGCAGAGCATACCCCAGAGTGTGGCACCACCTGGACCCCGAGTCTGGCTGCAAGGAGTTCAGAGCCTCTGGAGTGCCAGGCAACCCTGGGTGAGTCCCAGGCCTACAGGGCTGAGGCCTTGCTCCTGGTTGGGTGGGCCTGCAACCTCTAGGACCAGCAACACTGGCCGCTCCACTCAGCAACACAATTTGTAATAGCTTAATCTTGGAAACAACACAAATGCCCATCAACTGAAGAATGGATAAAAAAGATGTGATATTTTTATACAATGGAGTACTTCTCAGCGATAAACAAGGATAAACTCAAGGCTTTTATAGGTAAGTGGATGCAACTTGAGACCATACTCATAAGTAAAATAAATCAAACTCATGTGTGTAAACATCATATTGTTTCCTTGTGTGAGAAACTGGAAGAGTAAATAAGATCCAAAATGTGCAATAAATATTGTGAAATGGGAAGAAACTGTACAAAAGAAAAGGCAAACTGGGATGGGAGAAAGGAGAAAAGAAGAAAGGGAAAAAGAAAAAATACAATTATATACAAGATAGTTAAAATAGCTATACTACTAGTTTCTCTAAGTTCATTGAAAGTAAAGGTTTGTGTTAATTTTTCACACCTGTGTCTTGTAACGAGCAAGTACTTTGAAGATAACAATACACAATGTATTAACTATTGTTACTCTCCTATTACCTTGTTTTGAAATTTTGTTATTTTTCTCTTTAAAATAAAAAATATGTTAAAATAAAATGCATACGTTATATATTTAAGTTTTTATATTTTAAGTAAATTCAGTAGTAGAGAGTCATGATGTGCCCAAGAATGGGTGGCGAAGATGCATAGACACTCGGAATATCAGTGACCAGCTTTCTATACCAATAAAGTTGTTATTTGATATTTTATATATGAACATTCCCCCTCATATCATTTTTTTTCTTTTTTCTGGTGACGGTTCATTTTAACTTGTTTTATTTTTAAAGAAAGTTTAATATTTCTTAAATGAATGAAAGGAAGAGTACAATTCCACCATTGAGGCGTTTCAATCCGGGCTTTTTTTACCACTGGAGTTAGGAGTTTAGTCCCACACGAGGTGCACGGAGGCTGCTCCACTAGAGGGCGTCGAGGTCTTGTGTCAGTTTTCTGAGTGAGGGTGTGTTTTGATTTTTGCGTCTCTTGATAGTTTGACATATTATTAGTAATGGTTTTAAAGAAAGAACAAAACGAAAGCTATGATTTATCTAGCACTAAAGAGGTTCGTTATTCTTTATTTCAGTTCCTTGATAACTATTTACAGTAATGAAAAGTCAAGAGTTTTACTTAAAATTCTCTACGACACTACTCAAATCGTAGGCATTGAATTATCAGGAAAAATACATTGCTGGAAACTTTTTTTCTTATTTTTCTATCTAATATAATTTTGGCGATACTTGGTGTTTCCCCCGGCTATATGAAGTGGGGGCTGTGTAACTTCCTATATAAGTGATTTAAAGAGAAACTCACCAAATGGTTGACAGTGGTTATGTTTGAGTGAGGAAATGATTATTTGAGATAGTTTAAAGATTTGCTTATTTACTATACCTCTGTATTATTTGAGTTTTTATAAGCAAATATTTTTAATTTAAATAAAAAAGAAATAAAACAATTTCATATAACAATGAATTTAAGGAGATAATTATAAAATGATTTTAAAATATGTCCTAGTGTATACAATCTGCCTAAATATGAAAAATATTGTGTCTGTGAGGTATTGTTCAATAGTCTACATGCATCATAAAGGAAATTACACTGTATTCTTTAGCAGCTCTTGGAGTTTATAGTGGATAGTCACATACAGGTTCTGAAAAAGTCTTTGGAAACTAAATTTATTTGATTTGATCTTACTCAAAATATGCCACTTTACTTGATAGTGGAACACTTTTTTTTACATTTCACGTTTAACAAAACACTTCGTAGCACATCTCATTCTAAGGAAATCTGAGGTACAAAAAAAGAATGTTTATAGTGAAAATAAATTATGTTCTGAATGAAGTTTTTCATATTAACTTAAAGATGATGAAAGAATACATAAGCATACTCTATAAAATTATTTTTAAAATTAGAAATGTGTAAGTACTTTTCACTTCTCTTGGAAATATATAAAATATATAAATCAAAACATGAAACCACATTAAAAAATGAACTAAAAACTTGTAAATAAAACTAGTGACCCTATGACACCACTTACAAAACACTCCTAAGTAGTGCCTAATGGTAAACACAAGTAGTCAGATGGCCTTGGTTTCATTGGTAACTCAGTTGAGAAGGCACTCTTCCTGCCCACAGGACCAGAGAGAGCTCAACCATCCCTCCATGAGCCCAGCAAGGGAATACCACAGAGGCTCCTAGCCAGAGACTACAAAGCATGTTGGAAAAAGAGGACATCTTTTCAAGATGGAATTTAAATTTAAGGTCAAATAATGAGGTAAGCAGGAGGCTGTTCTTTCCTTCCCCTGTAAATAGAGACAAGGGGAATAATTGTTGGTAGAAGCAACCCTTGAGAACAATTTGGGACATATCAAAAATTAGCAAGGCCTGATAACAAAAGCTAGCAATCTAAATTGAGCAAGAGTATGAACTATTTTCTTATCCACACTTGCTACGATATAGAGATTATGTGTGTGAATATATAATATAATCCTTCCATCTGTGTATTCTTAGTAAATTTGTAGTATGAAACTATGTATTATATATTTAGAGGTTATCACTCAGAATAATTCGCCATTTTCCTTCAAGTCTTTATTCATTTTTTTCATGAAATGTAGGTTAAAGAATCCCATCAGATATCTGATGTGGGTGACCCTGTCTAATTAAAAGAGCAAAATTTTGTTGCCTGAATTAGGTCAAACATGATAGAGATGAATTATCATGATAAGAATGTGTTTTAAAATGCTTGTTTCTGGCTATATAAGTATATATTAAAAATTATAAACTACTGTTTTATGTGTTTCAAACTTTACATGATAGCTTTTATAAGCATCCCTTTACCACTTGGTTTTTTCTTGCTATTACAGTTCTGAGATGCACTTATAATAATACATGTCAGAGTTCATTCATTTCAACAACTATACAGGATTGTTATGTGAAGAAACTGCTTATTTAGTGACATCTAAGCCTGTCATTCACTCTGCTACCTATCTCCCCCCTGCTTAGCATTTTGCTTTTTCATTTCCTTAGGATTCAAGAATCTTATTTTCCTTTTGCTAATCTGATTCCTTTTCATGCCGACATGAAGAAGTTTTATTGGGCCCTAAGGTACTTGTATGCGAATTGAGAAGAGCCGATCGGAGGAGATGGTTTCTTATGTTTCAATCATGTAGACAGTCTATGAATCAAAAGGGAATTTTCAGAGTGAGTTTAACAATCTATTTTCATTGCTGTATGTGTCACCATTTTCCTGGAAACTCTTACTTATCAGGTAGGACTTTACCTAGGCAGGTCCTCTGACAGCTCAATCACATTCAGTGCTGGATTCCACAGCCAAGCCAGAAAGCTGTTAGTGTTGCTCTTGTTTCCATGGTAACTGTCCGAGGGGGGCCACTGATGGGATCATTGATTCACTGTAGGACCAAACAGAGAAGAAGGAACTGACTGGTGAGGAAAACCCCTTTTAGTCAGAAATTTTTCATTAGGAGGTCAAGACCTTTGAAAAATTAATGGAAAAGTACCAAACTATTCCTTTACGTATTTTTTTTAAAATAAGTACTGCATTGGTTTTAACTAGGGAATTTTGCTTTTGTGTCATAATGAATCCTTTTCCCCTCCATTTCCCCTGCTCCCTTCCCTCTCCTGTCTGTTAGTCCTGTCCACACCTTTTTCTTTCCACTGTAACAGGGTGCCTGCTACACCCAGTAGGGCCTGGAATGGTGTGTAACAACTCAGTGTGCAGCCAGCTGTAGATAGTCCCATCCATAAATGCTGTTCTCTGAGAGAGGATCCAGTAAGTACTGTCCAAGCAGCGCTGTGTAGATTTCCTGCATTTTCCTGGGAAAAACGAAGTCTCTTAAGTAGGAATCAGGGTGGAGAAGTTGAGCAGCTTTCCAGTTCTCCTGCCTTAGATCATTGTTATGCAATCTCAAATTCTGAATGTTGAGAGTGCTTGTTTCATAATAACATATAGAATCATAAAAACATTAAAAAATCAAATTAGCTTTTATTTTGCTAACTCAATATCATCTTTGGCAGGAAAAATTAAGTCACTGTCACAGCTAGGAAAGGATGTGCTGCACCATTAGACAATATACTTAATACCAATAAAAAGACTTAGGTTTAAGGTTGTTTGCAGCCCTTCAAGGAAAATGGAGAAACACTGAAACATTTTTGTGTAGCAAACTGGTTGATCGTTGGTGGCTACTCCTTAATTTCTACTTCCCAGGGACTGTGCTATATCAAAAGAATCTTGGAACTTTGAAAAAGTTGTATTTACATAGATAGTCAATAAACTTCATTTTTACAGCTAGTAATTACATTGAGATGCTATTTTTGTGATGATAATTACCATGGTGCTTCTTTTGAACTCACTGAGCACCCTGTTAGAATCTGTGCTGTTTATCAACTCCTTTATCAAGGTTAGAGATGGAGAATTAAGGTAGTTCTCCTGCAAGATTGAAACTACTTATTTTTATTATTACAATACAGTTGTTCTTCTTTGATCTGTGTTTGGTCCCTATATATTATCCCCTAGTGCCCACTTACCAAGTTTGCTTGCAGGTTATAACAATGTTTTAGAAATGCTGAGTGAATTCAGATCTTTTAAATCCTGAAGGGAAGTTTCCACATAAATGTACCAAAAGCATCAAACCCTGTAAATAATTGGGTAAATTTCTTCCCCAAATTGATCTTTAATCAAGCTTTTAATAAGAAGATACAATTTTCACAAGCTTTTAAACACTAAAAAGGAACTGTAGATACCATTTTTTATGTTACATTTTTGCTGATGAGTGTGCTTATTAACATATGTATGTATACACACATCATCATACACACACATGTTCACAAAACAAACCGTATCTTCAATTTCTAGGGTTTGTGTTTCCTTTCTTGGACACATGCTTTTTCATTCTTGGAATCTCAAAAAACAAAGTGTTTTATTATTGTTTGCTAGTGTTGTTGATAGTAAGAAAACCTTAGTTGAAAATTGAAATATTTATTATTGGCAGTTTCTTTACACTGATACTACCTCCCAATTTCTCTGAGACTATAAGAGACTTTTACTATGATTTGTGAACTACTTTTACTGCTCCTAGTTTTGCTATGATTTGTAAAAGCAAGAAGCAATCTGTGCATATCAGATGAAAGTCGAGTGGTGCTTGAGCCAGGCTGTCATCCCCTCCTGCCCCGAAGGTGAGGAGCACGGTGTCTCTGTGTCTCTGAAGAGCCTGTGCAGGAGTCCAGGGACTTGGGGGAAGCTCTGGCAGACCCTCAGATCCGCCCTCCTTCCTGGCCTCCTGGCAGCTGCTGGCTCTCAGAGTGGAGAGTTCGTGGAGTGGCCAAAAGTGGTGCTTACACTCAGATACACCCTCATTTCTGTAACACAAAGAAAGGAGTGTTTCAATATGTTCTGGAAAGAATGGACTCACTCATGTCATGGTGAGAAGTGTGGGGATGTATCTGGCTTTGGGTTAAAGGAGATAGGACCCAATTTGGCCAGCACTTCTTCTTTTCCTTCCTGCCCCTGCGGGAGCATTTCCTCCCCACATGAGAGGCCTCCTCCACATCAAGGCCTCCACTCCCTCCCGATGGCAGAGGAGAGCTAGGACCTGTGCTATGACCTGGTGAGGTGTGGGGGCTACCTTTGGCCCCTGTGGGTGGTTGAGCATCAGTCCTGGGTCACTCAACAATGTGTAGAATATGACACTCCTGATTTTATTTTTCTTTGTGGTGCTGTGAATTGAAACCAGGGCTTTGCACATGTTAGGCAAGCAGTTTACCTCAGAACTACATTTCCAAGCCTTCAGATGGTTTTTAACATGCTTTCAGGATTGCAAGTTCAAGCTCAGCCTGGGCACATCAGTGACTCAGTGAGATCCTGTCTGAGAAATAAAAAGGGCAGGAGGTGTAGCTCTGTGTGAAGGCCCAGGGTTTAGTCTCCAGGACTGTTAAAAAAAAAGTGCTGTCAGGGTTATAACTCAGCGGCCTAAGTGCCTGCCTGCCAAGCACAAAGTCTTGATTTCAATTCCCGGTACAAAAGAAAAAATAAATAAATAAAAAGTGCTGTCAGAAGGTATTCAGACTTGGACTTGATTGACAAGGTGGTCTCAGTCTGCAGTCCCTTGACTCAAATCACCTACTATAATGTTTTGTAGTTAAAATGTATATGATTATCAACTGTGTACTTTTCTGGTATAAAATTAATGGGGAAATTAGTTAAACAATAATTTACATAATCCTTTTTAGGCTATGAAACAGACCATACAATGAATTAATTTAAGAATATTCTGGTTATAAATCCATAGGCCACATGTCTATCTTAGCCTGATTTTTTGAAAATATGAGACAAGATTAGTAAACCTAAAGGAGTAGAAGATTCATGCTTATTAAAATAGTGATATTATTGAAGAACGTCAAAATTTGCTCAGAAAGATGATATTAAATTCTTGTGTTAGATCAGAATAAACTTGTACTCATCAAAGCTAAGGTTATGGAAAAGTTTAACCTTTGAGCTCTGGACTCAGAAACTGAGAAGAATAAATTAATGCATTTTCATGCAATTTTTAAAGCAATGGAGCATACATATTGTTTCTATTTCTTAGTTTCTTCAAAATCAACTTTTCTGCTAAGAAAACATGGCCATTATTCCTCCATAAAAGAACTAAACATTCTTCTGAAAGATGGGTGGTTGTAAAATGGGGCTTTCACCTTCAAGACCTGGAGGAGATTGCATGTAAGACATGTCCGGTCTTTCTCAGTTGGAGACATCTCCCGAGGGGCTGAAGAACTGAAAGGGAGTAGGTTTTAGGAACTCTAAAGGCCATTTACACTTGGTCTTTAGAGGATCCAATCAAGGATCACCAGCCAAATAAGAGAAATTAAACAGTGACTTATTAACCTGTACAATCTTTTTTTTTTTTGGGGGGGGGATTTCTTTAATAAAAGTTGCCAGTATTCTGCCATGGGGAACTCATCTTAGGTCTGAGACCACTTTAAGATTTCCTGCTGCCTTTGCAAATATGAAATGTGGGAGCTGCCGGCTCAGGTAAGTCTGGGAAGGGTGCGTGTGTATGGGGGGAGGGGGATGAGGGTGCAGAGAGAGAGGGCAGAGCAGAGACTCCAAGTGCACGAAGCCAAACTGTTGTGTGGGAGGACACAGGCCTGACACAGACGCAGGTCCCTATCACCTTTCGACACAGCAGTCCTGCCCACTCAAGAAAGGAAGTCAGATTAACACTAAGAAGTAAGCAGTCAGTCACTGTTCCTCTTCCTTTGGAAAGAGCAAGAAAGAAAGGGAGAAAGGTACACTATGAGAAGGAAAGGCAAACATCAGGAGATAATGTGCTCTTTTTTGTGTGCTGCTAGGGCATTACTGATATTATTCAGTTACTTTATGTAGTTAAATACGGTTTAACACAACATTACAATATTTTTTCTATGGGGGAAGGTGCTCCGAGTTCTAATAGATGACTCATAAATGGAGTCTTGGACTGTAACATATCAGATTTAGCTGCTTTTTCAAATTAACTGTGCGTGCATCCTATGTACTGTGGTGATGCATATATGGGACTATGATGTGTCGGCAATGACTGGATGGCCCTCCCAGAGTTCTTCAGAGCAAAAGAGTAGACACACCATCCTCTTAGGCTATGCCAGGAAATACATACATTTTGGCAAACAAAACAGAGATTCAGCTAGGAAATGCTAGGAAATTATTCTAGAAATAATCACCTTTTGCCTGGTTTAATTCTGCCAGTTAATCATTATACTAGAGAAACAATTGTACAGTTAGCTTTTAGTGTATTATGCACTCCTTCCCTAAATTCAGTGGCGTAAAGTAAAAACTACTTACATGGCTTGAAAGCAGATTGGTGGAAGCTGGGCTCCTCCAGGCAGCTCCGTTTTAACACACAGTTTGGGCTCCGTTTTAACACACAGTTAGGGTTCAGGTAAGCTTCCCACATGTCCATTCTGGGGCGGCAGTACAGGGGAAAGCTCTTTTCATAGTGACAAGAGATATGCAAGAGAACAAAGCAAATTCAAGGCATCTTAAGGCCTAGGCTCGTTGGGGTGCACTGTCATTGTCACTTTGTTCCATTGTCCACAGCAAGTCAGATGGCTGAACCCAAAGTCAAGGTGTGAATAAACATATTCTGCACTGTTAGTGGGGTTGGGGGGAGAACTGCAAGGTCCAGGACAAATGGTACACATACGGGGAGGTACTGACTGGGTGGAAAAATTCCAGGATGCTCTGGAAATGGATCTAATAATGCATCTAGCACAATGATCACTGACCTGGTGAGTTTCAGTTAGATCTACTCCTTGCAGACTCAAGTGTCTATGTGAGTAAGTAGGTGTTGGGGCAGAAGGACACCGTACACTTTTGAAAGACATGCCCTGCAAAGGCACAGTGTCTAACCCTGCCATTTAAAAATTCAAGATCTCCATGAATCTGAGATTTAAAAAGTTTGATCCGAGCTGGGGATTTAGCTCAGTGGCCTAAGCACCTGCCTGGCAGGCATGAGGTTATGAGTTCAATCCCAGTACCAAAAATAAATAAATAAATAAACAAACAAATACAAACAAGAATAAAAATAAATAAATAAATAAAAAGTTTGATCCACTGAAGTTGCTGGGGCCCTCAATGTCCGACTCACAGTTGTGACAAATGCAATCAATAAGGAAATTTTTCATCAATTACATTGACAGGAGGGAGTTGCCCAACAGAGCCTAGGAAAGTAACTATGGGAGAAATTCTAATTGTTTTTTTTTATTGCCATCAGCTGTGGGGAGGGAAAAGTTATTCCTCCATCCCTCTTCATCCTTTCAGTGGCAGAAGGAGGAAGGAGGAGGATAGGGTTAGTGATAAGAGGTTTCTGAGACTTTAAACTCTGGTGGGATTTTGGCTGTAAGTCCTGGTAGATATTTTATTTGAAAATGTGGGTGTACTTGCTGGCTTTGATTTTAGTTGGGAATACTAACTACAATTCAAAGATAACATGAAAAGTCTTATGATCTGCAGTCTTAGTAGCTCTGGAGTTAGGCTTAATTTGGTTCAAAACTAAGCTCTGTTGCTTACTATGAAGTCCCATTTTCTTCATCTGTAAAATGGTGTCATTTTTTCCCACAGAGTTATTTACAGTGTAAAATGCATAAATAAATGTCATTTGGTTTCCTCATTAGAGGTGTAAAACACTACTAGTTATCTTCTCTCACTAACCCATCATTCATGTCCTTCTCTTGTACCTTATGTGTTTCCATGGCTGTGCATATGTATATCTGCATGTAGATACAAATGTGTGCGTATGTCTGTATAAAATGTAGGTCTTTTGTATTTCCCCTCTTGAATCCATAAGCTAGTTATTGGTTCAAGGGAAATATATTTGGGACATGAATCTTCAGCATTCAGTAACAACAGCCCTGAATTCTTATATGACTCATCAAGTCATAAGTTACGAAGGGCATCAGGTATGGACTCTCTATTTCCTGCAGCACACTGTGTAGGTGTATTATTACCAGAAATTCTCCAAAATGCTACCCAGTCATTTCAGTCTCTGTTTCTATAGAAATGACTAGGATGAAAGAAAAGAAAGATTGAAACAAAGAAATGTGATTGTTTTTATGTTCTACCATCAAGAATACCCTTTTAGTTAAAATGAAGTGATTCAAATGAGAATAAACAAATTTAAATAAAAAAAAGTTTTGATGCTGATTTCTAAACTGAACTGGGTTTTACCTGATAAAATCTACAAAGCAGAATATTTACCCTCAAAAATTATCAGCCATATATAACTATTACTCATGCTTTCACACCTTCATGTACAGTAGATTTTCTAAAACCTTAAGAGATTGGGAGCTTTTTAGATTACATGAGCTCTATGTTTAGAGAAAGAAGAAAGAGTTCAATATTTAACAAACGTTATAAATTTAATTCATAGCTAAAGAGCTTTTGACTTTCATTTGCATTGTTTGAAAGTGAGAGGTTCGAATCTACTAGAGGAAAAAGAAACAAAAGTTGCACTTTACTTTCTTTCTCTTCTCCTCCACATAGCATTAGCCCCACAAGCTCCAACACCAGTTTTTGACACTGTGAAGCAGGTTCAGTGTGCACTGGCCACCAACTTACCTGAGCCCAGTGAGCAGCTCCCCATCTCCACTATCATAAATTGGGTGGGTTTTTAACTTCCACACAGGAAGCAAGGGACAGAAGCCTAGATTCACTGTGAGCTTATTCCCCAAAAGCCTACAAGCTGCCTGGATGGAGAGTCTTGGTTGCATATGCCCCACCTGCACCACAGCATGGAGATACCCCAAAGCAGTCTGCCCCAGATCACACACCTCAGGTCCCATGATTCACTGGGCTGCAGTGTGGAGGACATCCTATCCTGGACAGGACTGGAACCGAGCTTGGTTATTTCAGGATGTTGCATTCCCAGAACAATCCACAGTTATTCTTGAGAACAACAAGCAAAAAAGTGAGGAAGTCTGGGTCAGTCGAAAACCATCCAAAGAACTGTCCTGAACCAGCATGACTCTAACCACCTCCACTCTCACAAAAACAACCTTAATGCTGTTAATTGGCCTGCAGAGAAAAGTCTATAAGAACAAGAAAAATCTTGATATATTGCTCCATGTATTTCACTATCTGTAAAACCCACATAATATTTTTTCAGCCTGTTATATTAACCAAGTTATCCGTGTCTTCTGCAGGTAGCATTTGGTAAACAAATATACATAGAATATTATTGCTCAAGGTTTTGCTTGCATTTATGCATACATGCATACAAGACACACATGCACACACTCACCCTAATCCTAAAAACAACTGGTAGGAATGTAGAATTTTGATTTTATTTTTAGATTAAGAGAACATGAGAATGCACTCATGTCTATGGCTTATTTAAATTAATACAAATGACTACAATAGATCTGAATACCAGCCAAAAATTCCCTGACTTTCACGCAGACATGTAGATAATGACCATGAAATTTGAATAATAGAATGTTGAAACTAAAGGAATCTCAGAAATTACTAATTCAAAGATCTCATCTTACTAATAAGGAAATTTAGTTCTTCCTATAAGAAAAAATTGTGAAAGACATATAGATGGGGAGAAAAATCACTACGTGTCCCATCTAGCACACCTTTTCAGGTTGTCTGATTTTATTAGGGTCAAAGATTTCAGTCTTTTAGCTATTTTGTAATCAATAAAATGTTATAATTGTGCAAAATTGCAATAGTGCAAAGAACTTTCCATAGCAAAATTAATGTTTTCATGTGAAATAAACTGGTTATGGCCCTTTGGATGCTCACCAGTTTGCAAATTTATCTCAGCATAACTGGATAGCCTATGTATTTGTATGTGTATGCTTTTGAAATGGTTATATCATCTTACTGGTTCCCTCATTAATTAACACATTAAATGAAACCTTTGACACATGCTCATTTTACATTTGCATGAGTCATGATTTTATCTTTCAAAAATGTCTTTTAAGCAACTACCTGAAGCATCTGACTGATACTAAATGAAGGATGTTGATTACAGTTAGCGATGAAGTATAACCAGCTATGGAGCATTCATCATGATAAGTACTTTACATATTTATTTGATATTCAGTGTACCAAAACTGTATTGCTCCAGAAAGTATGATGTTGGGGGCTGGAGGAGGGGAGAGGGGGAGAAGGTGAGAAAGGGTAGAAGGGAGGGTGTCCATGATTGATGTGTGATATATACATGTATGGAAATGTCACAGTGAAAACATTAATTTGCACAAGCACTACACATTAATAAAAAGTCTGTTGTATTTTTAGCTGAACATTGTATATAAGACGGTGTTATGGTTTATATCTAGATGTCACCCCAATACCTCATGTGCTCATAGATGGGGCTGTTAAGAGGTGATCAGATCATGGGGCCGTGATACTCACTAATGGATTCGTACACTGATAAGTTTATAGCTAAATATGATGTTGTGAAGTTAAACTTGGTTAGAGGAGGTGGGCCACTGGGGGCCTGGAAGGTTCTATCTCTTCCTCTCTCCTCCCTTATTCCCTCTCTTGGTTTTTTGCTGCTGTGCCATTAGCTCTTTCCCCCCTGCTATGCTTCCCTGCCTTGGAACTAGCAGATTATGGGCTGAAATCTCTACAAACTGTGAACCAAAATAAACCTTTCCTCCTTTAAATTGTGGGTATCAGGTATTACATTCCAGCAATGAGAAACTAAGACAGATCAACATTACAGTAAAATAGAATAAGTCACCGCAAAACATACTTTTTTGACATAAAAGAGGCAATTTTGGGCTGATAGCACCTAAGAGACAGCAAGTAAAGAAGATAGTTCATATATCTTCCATTTTTCTGCCCAAAGGTAGTCTATAAATTCTCTTTCACTGGAAACGATTTTTAACCAGAGATAGCACCAGAGAAACATGCAAAAAAACATTATTGGCATTTTTTCTCAGATATTTGCCTTCCCACAGTTTCGTACCTTTGGATGGCTAGAGCCACTTTACTTGGTTCTGTAATTTCTCTACAGATTTGTTGTTCTTAGTTGAATCACAGAGTTATTAGCTACCTCCTTGTACTACCTTTAACAAAGGTTCCTCCCACATGATGTATCAATAAACTTGCTTGCTTTTCTTTTACTAACCTGTCTTTTGTTACAGGGTCTTTTTCAACTATGTATTTATGAAAGTTGAGAAGAAATTCTATTTTCTCCCTAGCAACATCAGCTTTCCTAGTAATATGTTAATAATAATAATAGAAACAAACAAGCAAACACTGAGAGAACAGGGGGTTAAACAAAATCAAACAAATTATTTGCTTTAACTATTTTTGAAGAATTTATATCAATATTTTCTAATTGTACAGGAGGCAAGATATACAGAATTTCCTAATTATATTTGAATAATTATTGAATAAGTATTGCATCAGTAGCATTGTTTGGCTATAATGACAGGAAAAATGTGAAATACCTGTTTTAATATCTTAAACTAGGTACAAGTTTCTTTCTTCTTTAAGTAAAAATTCAGAGATAGATAGTTCTTTTGGTTACTTTTCCCTCATTGCTGAGACAAAACACCTGACATCCAAAATTAGGGAAGGAAAGGTTTATTTAACTTACAGTTTTTGGAGGTTTCAGTCTATAATCAGTTGGCTGCAAGGCAGAGTGGCATGGCACTGGGACAACACTTCAAGGAAGCCAGAGCCAAAAGGGGCAAGAGCAAGCCTCTTCCCCTTATATTGTACACAGGACACCCCCCACTCCAGGGTGGGTGTAGCATTCACAAATCTCCTTGTCCTCCTTTGCACAGGCTGAGGATGTTTACGAAGTAAGAACCCTGGCTCCCTGCTGAGTCTCTCAGTTAAACTTCTAAACTTCTCAAGTTGACACAATGTATCAACCATAACAATAGTCCTGAGCTATTGTGGCTTTTTGGGAATGATGGGCCCAGGCTTCCTTTGTTAAGCATTCTCCTGATCTCCCCGGCCCAGCCTACACATTCACATTCTAATACAGATGGAAGGAGGAAAATGGAAAAAAAGAGAATCCTGTCTCTCTTCAAGGATACTTTCTAAAAGTTCAAAGTGACTTTTGCTGACATTCTAATGATTAGAACTTAGTGACCACACTTAACTGAAAAAGAGGACTAAAACCATGTCCATTCCTGCTTAAGAATTGTATTTCTACGGAGGAAGAGGACAGGACCATGAGTGATCTCTGCCATAGCCATGAAACTCTAAAAGTGGAGCTCTTTACAAAGACAGTGTGGACATGTTGATGTCGTTTAATTAGTTTCCATTTCCTCAGCTACTAAGAATCCCTATGGAAGGTAAATCTATTGGAAAAGCCTGAGGACCAGGACTAGTAAACTGATTCATCAAGGCAATCTTATAGGAATGGGAAGTATAAGAGGGAGAATTAACATTACTGTATTTGAATCTAACCTTTGCATTAATTCACATTAAAACTTAAAAAGAAAAAAAAAACTATTCAAGAATATGAACCTAAAATTAAACATAGTGTCTGTTGTAAGAGTAATATGAATAAAAAATAGGAATTTTTCCTGTTGTAAGAAAGGGAAAGAGATTGCCCCTCTCTATCTCTTTTCCTAGGGCATTTGTTAAAGAAAACTGCTAATTGTGAATTCTTTCTCTGCCCCTTTTGAGATGTATGTAAATTTTTTCAAATATAAATAAGGCCCTTATCACGTTTACAGTCAGGTATATTTCCTCAAGTGCCTAGAAGTCATTGCTTTGGAATGTGATCACCCAGAACAATACAAAACGATTGTCTTTGGCTTGTGTCTTCCTTTCTTGTTGCTCAGACACAATACTGGACACCCACAGTTTAAAGGAGAAGAGGTTTATTTTGCCTTGCATTTCAGTCCATAATCCACTGGCTCCAAGGAAGAAACAGCATGGCAGAGGGGGTTGGCACAGGAAATGCTGGTCATGTGGCAGCTGGGAAGCAGAGGGTGGAGAGAGGCCCCCAGTGACCTGCCTCTCCTAACTAGACCTCACCACTGTGCTGCACCCATAATCCATCCCCTTTCAAAAGCCCCACCTTTGAGTGCATGAGACTTTGGGGAGACATCCAGAAATAAACCATGACACCTGGTTTTTGAGGCAGTATTCCTTGTTGTCACAAGATGGCTGGGTTCTGCCTGTGTCCTGTCCAAATTTAATGACATCAAACAGAAAAAGACAAGTTACCTCTTTTTAATCAGAAAGTACTCTGTTTCAGAATCTCCCCAGCAGATTCTCTTCTTGTTTACCTGGATCATGTGCTCCTTTTCCAAACCAACAAATGACAAGGGAAATGAAATGACCATAGTAAGTTTAGGACAATCAAGGTCTACCCAAGTCATGGCGGGGAGTAGCAAGCAGCCTTGTACTCCCACCCAAATCAAAGTTCTGTCTGCAAGGACCATAAGCAAGCCATCAACAAAGTCTGTTATATGCTTGCACCATAATTTATACTAATGGGGTTGGTTACTGAATCTGAATGAAAGAGAAAATTTTATTAAGACATCAAACGATCTGTGAAAATAAAGACACTGAAGCAGCACTATTAACCAGATTTTTTCTTGAGATTTTTGCTGGAAAAGGGACTCCACAAAGTGTGACCTAGATGAAATTTAATCGCAGCTAATGGCTATTGGTGCTATCGAAAACAATCATACAACCTTTTCTCACAGAGAAATACTTATGTGTAGAATACTTTCAAGTTGAAATTTTGTTCTCCCTGGAATTTTCAATGTATCATATATATCATGGCTTCTTGGATTTTAGAATTGCAGTGAAAGATGAACTGGTGAAAAGGCTAGAAGAATCAATCACATGTTAGTACCTTGTTTTGACATCTAAGTGAACAAAGTGGTACTGAGAAACGCTATCTTCTGTGACAAATGTATTATTTACTGCATTAACACTCTTTGAACTTCCCTGTTCTTTCCTCTTTTCCTTCCCCACCACAAGCAGTAAGCTAGCGTGCATCCTATTGTACATATGCTAGAAACAAGGGATTGTTTATGAATATTTCTCTGTTCTTTTCTTCCCAATTGTAAATATTATGGAACTACTTTCCTGTGCACTGGAAAAGGTGTTCTGAGGAACTGGACTTACTGTGAGGTAGCTACTTCCCAGGAAGAATAGCTATTCTTGGACTTTCTTGATTGCTTTGGTATGTTGCAGTGACCAATGACCACCATTTGTCCCTTCTGCTGCTTGATCTTTCTGTAGGGATGGTTCTGTCATAAAATGACTGTTTTCATTGAGGTGTCTGTGCTGATAGACGTGAACATTGTGTAAATCCTAGATGAGCGCATGTTTCAAACAAATTATGTAGAAAATGGATTTGAGTTACTTAAAAGCTCCAATGAGAGATTTATTTTATCCCAAAAGATATTTTTATGGTTCCATCCATATCAGTTACTGTCTCTTTTCCTTTTTGTTACTGTCTTGGTCCATGTTGTTCTTTCCCCTGGAATAGTTTTCCTCCCATCTTTGCATACTTCCTATACTGCTTTTGATCTCAGCCTAATTGCCATTTCCTTATGAAAGCCCTCCTAGACTTTTAAAGTCAGGTCAAAGTTCTCTAAAATATGCATATATCACCATTTACTTTTACCTTATGCATTTATTATAGAGGCAGTTATATATTTATTTGTGTAATTTCATTTATTCTTTATTTAATGAATGTGTTTGTACATTGAAGCATACCTAGAAGTATCTGGTATATTATGGACAATAAATGCATTTTAAAAATAAATGAACATGCTTATGTTGTTCTTGATAGATTCTGCTAGCCTGAGGCTTAGCTGTCTCTAACATAACATCTGCCCAACTTGGTACCAGGCCCAGAGAAGTTACTCTAAGAGTAACTTCTATGTTGTCCTTCTAGTTCCAGAAATAAACCTCCTGTTCCCTTTTGCGCGTGCACCGAGCCCTCTCCAATTCCAAGACTCCACAACCACCCAAGTGCTCCACCACCAGCTCCCAGTAAATCTTTCTGGTTCCTATTTTCTCACAAGGATGCACGTTCAGATCAGCTGTTAATATGTCATTTTGCCCACCTCTGAAACTCCTCCCCCAGCCAGACCTGATAAAAGTAGTTCCACTTTGTTCTCACTGAGAGGACTGGTGTCTCTTCTGCAGCCCTCCCTTGCCTTCAATAAAGGCCTCTTTTCTACTTTCTTTGTCTCTCTTATCAAGATCTTATCAGTTATTATAGAAGGTAATGGCAGTGTTAGGTTAATCATATTCAAAATTTCCATGAATTATCTTGTTGAAAATGAAGGAATGCAGGTATTGAACTCAGGGCCCTGGGTGTGCTAGGCAAGTGCTCTACCACTTAACGACATCCCAGTCCTAGATCATGTCTTTTATGGAGGTATGAGGCCAAAACCTCTACTCACATTTGTGTTATCGGTAGGAAAAACAGCTGCCCTCTTGTGTGAAAACCACTATTCACCTATGGATAAAGATGTATGAATAAAGTTTCAGTGACCAACTGATGTACCCGTCTCGTACAGTCTGAGGGTTAGAGGCTCTTGCCCAGATTGCACGCATTACAAGCCAGGTCTGTGGCTGCAAAAAGCAGTTGTGCTGTTCAATATAGGCTGAAAATCATGAACATAAGAAGTTGCCTATTTCAGACTGAACGTTTGGGTCTCCCCAAAATTTATCTGTGGAAGCCTTAACCTCTTACTGTGATGGTGTTTAGAAGTGAGGCCTTTGGAAAGTACTTAGGTTTAGAGGTGGTCGTGAGAGTAGAGGCCTCACGATAGGATTGGTGTCCTTACATATGAAAGGTAAGAAATGCCTCCCCCATTTTCATATAAGGACATATTGAGAAGGCAGGCATCTGAAAGCCAGGAAGGAGTTCCTTACCAGGCGGCAAATCTGTTGGCACCTTGATCTTGGACTTCTAACTTTCAAAACTGTGAGAAATAAATGTCTTTTGTTTAAACTTTCCAGTCTGATATTATGGAGGCTCAAGCTGAGACACCTCCACAGTCTTTATTTAGTGTTGTAATTTCCTAAGGTGGCCGTAACAATGTGTCACTTACTGGGTGGTTTGAAAAAGAATCTTACTGTCTCAGAGTTTGTAGGCTACAAGTCTGAAATGAAGGTGTTATCAGGATTGTGCTTCTTCTAAAACCTGTAAGGGAATCCTTCTATGCCTCTTTCTAACTTCTGCTGGTTTGCTGGCAACATTTAACATTCCTTAGCTTGCAACTGTATGGTTCCAGTCTCTTTTCACTGTACCATGGAGTTCTGTCTTTGTCTCTGTCTTCGTTCATAGCCATCTTCTTTTTTGTTTTTTGCTTTTTTTAGAACAGAAATATTTATTGAGAGAAAGAAAGTTTCTGTCTGAGAGAGAGAGAGACAGAAGGGGTCCCGAGTAGGTTGCCACATAGCCATCTTCTTAGAAGAACATCAGTCATGTTGGGTTAGGACTTCTCTCTATTTTTATGATTTTACTTTAACAAATGTATCTCTAACAGCCCAATTCCCAAGTAAGGTCACATTCTGAGCTACTAGGGGTTAGGATATCAATGTATTTATTTTGGGATAAGAACACAATTCACAACCCATGCACTTAGTAAGATCCACCAAAGTTTATTTACTTATTTTTATATTTTTTAGTGGCACCAGGGATCGAACTCACAACCTCGCACCTGCCAGGGCAGGCTCTTAAGCCACTGAGCCGAACTCCCGGCCCTAGTTTTTTGAGGCAGGGTCACACTATGTAGCTCAGGCCGGTCTTGCGCTCGTGTTGTAGCCCAAGCCGGCCTCGAACTCACAACGCTCCTCCTACCTCAACCTCCCGAGTGCTGGGATTAAAGGCGTGTGCCACCATGCCTGGCTCACCAAAGTTTAAAATTACCCATGTACCTTAATTTCCTGATGCTCCTTTGCTCTCAATATGTTATTCCTTATTTATTTTTCAAATAATGAAGAGGAAAAGAAATCTCCTTGTCCAAATTCTGAATTAGTAAAAACCTAATATTAAGAGTTGGTTGGCATTTGGAGGTAAAAGTTAACACTTCTTTTGTTTAAGCAGGTAAAGGTTGGGTTGGAGGACACAGTTTCTGCCTATATAAATGTGACCTCCTAATAGGGAAACTCAGAATTATATTTATCCACTGAGTGACAAGCCAGCTAGATCACACTACATCACTGACATGCTAAAGTTTGGTTTCAGCTTTGGTATTTTGCCAGTGGGATTAATTGACCAATAGCAACTTTCAGGTTATTTTTCATATTCTGAAACTTCTGGGTGATCAGAGATCATGCAACATCCTGGGTTACCATCACAGCCAATCAGCATGATGGCAAGAATAACACAAACAAGAACTGTGAAGAAGAGATGCCACTTGGATGTATTAATCTGAATAAATATTTGGACATTCAGTTTCAAATTATGGGTAAGCAGTCTACATTGATTTTGTGTTAAAACTCTTAGTAAAATCTGGGAAGATGCTAGTGGCAGAATTGGCACAGTTCTTAGATTTTCTAATTTTTAGAATCCAAACATTAAAAAAGGAGTGAAATTTTAAAAACTCGTTAACAACTTTCGTAACAAAGCAAGATGACAAGATACCTTCCAAACCTCCAAAATGTAAACCAGCAAATGGCAGGAGATCTGTGATTTACCAGCATCTGTGCAGGAGAAAGCAGAGATAACCATGGAGATCACTGGTGGCCTGACAACAGGAAACCCCTAATGGTCCACAGGGCGACACAGGGAGCTGCGGGAGCAAGAGCGAGAGCCCCACAGAGAGCGGGGCAGTTTGCCATCTGTCTGTGACACCCCGGGCCTGCAGTAGGCCAGCGGTGCCAATTTTACCTTCTTCCTTTCCTGACGGGCCTCACACTCAGGCACAAGAGTGGGAGGGAACTGAAATCTGACCAGGAAGGAAAGGAAAGAGAAGTCCAGATAAAAATGCAGCATGCAGCTAGATCAAAATTCCTAATTATCAGGAAAATGAAATTCACATAAAAGTGAGTCATAGAAAAGTGTCAAGGCTAAAGCCCATATGAAGATGCTGTGTTCTCAAGAAAAATTCCAGTTTTGTACATTTTATAAGGATTATTTTGCCATTTTGAATTTCATGAGGACAAAATTAAAAATCTTGATAACTTATTTTCAATTCTGACACAGAAAATAGAGTACATTGTTAAGAGGAAATGAAGCACTTAAAACATGTTTTAATTTTTCCTAATTAGATTTCAAAAAATATTACTATACAGTTAAAATTATTTTAATACTTTTAAAAGTTTTATTATTTTTCAGATTGATTCTTGGTTCTTAGGATTTTTTTCTTTCATGACCATATTTGGGTTTGGCCTTGGCTTCATCCAAATATCAATTTTAATTTCTAGTCCTTTAAGCACTTGGGGAAAATTACCTATCAGTGCATCAGCAGAAACATACTATAGGATTAGGGTCTGGAGTAGGAATAGAGAACACGCATTCTCACTGCGCTGCTTCCTATGTATAGCAAGAGGACTGAGATCAGGAGTAGGGTCGTGTACCCTGTGTCTCTGTCTAGTCTTCTGCAAGCTCACCCTGGGGCGGGATGGTGCAGGCGAGCTCTCTTGCATGTCTTGCGGTGAGCTTTGGTTGCTGGCTGGGCCCTTCGTTCTTGTGGTTTCATCATTGGGAAGCCTAGACTGAGTTTCTGCACACAGCAGCAGGGTAATAATAGAGGCTGCAAGGCGCCTCAAGGCTGAGAGGTTCGGAAGTCACCGTTCATCATTTGCACTTGCATCAAGCAAGTGGCAGGGCTACCCAGATGGAAGGAAGGGGTGGAGAAATTAATTCCAGCTCTGAGAGATGTGGCAAAGGCACATTATAAAGGGCCTGGGCAGGGAGGAATTATCGCAGCCACCTTTGCAAACAATCTCCCACAAAGTCTATCTTCCTTTAGGGGAACAGGTGAGTGAAAGGGTGTCTCTAGTTGTACTGTGGGGCTGCCTCAATGTTCTGAATGGATCCAAGATGTTTACCTTTCATGGTCATTTTGACTTTGAGGAAGAACCAGAAGCCACGGAGTGTCAGATTCTGTGGATAGGATGGGTGAAGACACGTTAATGTTTCTGTAAGTCTGAGCCTGCCTTTTTTGTTGGTGCCACTTCACTGCAGGATTAGTTGTAGTTTTAATCACATTTCATAAAGACACTCATGAAAGAGGACTTCCAGAACTTAAAAAAGTTGTAAGAATAATGCAAAACTGTGTGAAGCAAAGGAGAATATTCTGAGGGGGTTAATGGCTTTGTGGCTATTTTTAAAAAATTTAACAAAAAAATTTTTTTTATCAACCCATCCTTGTATTTTTTTCTTAGATTTTAGCATAATTCAAGAAAGCGCAAAGATATTTGCTGCAGTTTGGGTCTTAAATGTGCCCCCCACTCTGGTCCATGTATTAAAGGTGATTCCTACCCTGCAGCAGTTTGGGGAGAGGTAGAATCTTTTAGAGGTAAGACCTAGTTGGAGACAGCTGGGCAATTGAGAGCACGCCTTGAAGGTGATATTAAAATCTCAGCCCCTTTCTCTCCTCTCTCCCTCACCCCCCACCCCGCCCCGCTTCCTGGCCACTGTGATGTGAACAGGCTTCCTCTGCCCCAGCCCATCACTTGCTCTGCTACATCCTGCTGTGATGCCAGCACAGCCCAAAGCAATGAGCCCAAGCAAGTGTCAACAGGAACATCCAAGACAATGAGCCAAAATAAACCTCTCCTCCTTGTAAGTTGTTTATCTCAAGTACTTTGCCACAGTGATAGAAAGGTGACCAATGCAGATATACACATATGTATATATATGCATGTATGTATATACATGTACATGTGTGTATATATATGGATGCATGTAAATATATATGCATAATATGTATTTATGTAAATATATGTATACATGTAAATATATATGCATATATGTATATATATTCTGCAATTCTCATATTGTTAAATATTCATGTAATTAGGGAAAATTTCAAACTCAGTATTTTTCTTTAGAATTTTACAAACACGTCTCTATTTTCAGATGGTTTGAATGATGACATTGTACCGAGAGAGAGAGGAGATGGGTATTTCTAGCCATGGTTCATTTTGCTTCTGCATCTACTTGGTCACCTGGCTTCTTAATAAGAAAGGCTGCTAATCCACCACAACCCTATGCATTTTGCTTCTGATGAGTAAAAAGAAAAATGACACCTGCGTCATACACACTGGCTAATGAGACAGAGGTGTGACTGTTAACCACGACATGTCAATATGAATGGATTAAGAAATATGTAGCCAGTTAGTAAAGCACAAATCTGGGTGTGTCTGTGGATGCCTGACACATAGGCCAGCAAACTGGGGTACTGACACCCACCCCTGATGTTGGTGGCACAAACCAATAGGCTTATTTTCTGGACAAGAGGAAAATGTTCCTGTTTTAGAAAAGTTCTAGTCTTTGTCATTTGGATGTAAGTCTCCAGTTTCTTCAGGCTTCTAGGGCAGACTTGAACCAACAACTCTATGGTGAGTTCTCAGGTTTTCTGCTTTGGACTGGTTCTGTGCTCGGATTCCTTGCCCCTCTTATTCTGTGACTTCTATCTTCTTGGGTTGAGCAGCTACTGCATTCTCCAGGTTTCCAGTGTGAAGACAGCCATTGTGCACTATTCTGTCTGATCCCATACATGGTCATTGTGGACTCTACTTCTGATTTGGTAGGCCTCACTAAAAAAATCACCTTGCATAATTATGCATGTATTTTCTATTGATTCTATTCCCCTAGAGAGCCCTAATGCAAGAGGCATTTGAACAAGTGAAGCAGGAAGCTTCAGCAAGAGCAGCTGTGAGTGTGAACCAGGCAGGCCAAACCCTCTGCAGCAGCCAGGACACCGGCTCACAACTGCTCAATGCTTCGCTTGAGAAAGCCCAATACTCATGGACCAAAACTGGACCCAGGAGTTGAAATAATGAGTGAGACTCAAGCTTCTCATACTCTGTTTTTTTGCAGTCTCTCTGAGGATCAAGGTTGGGCAAACAGAGTTCAAGAGAGGAAATGGAAGAGGCAGCTCTTGCCCTCCCTTTGTTAACCCTGCTGGTACTGAGGTTCTGCTCAGCCAGCAGGGAGCAAGAGGGAAAGAGAGACTCCCAAAGGGAACTTCTGCTACTGGGGGGCCGTGTATATCCGGGAATGTCCCACAGAGATGATCCCCTCCTATGCTTTCCTTTTCTTCTCACTTACGGTAATAATAGGCAATGGATCACTCCCTTACTCTGTCCTGTTTTCCTTTCCTTCTTTCTTTTTACATTTTCATTAATCTTTGTGAAACTTGGTGAGAATGACCCTGACTGAATGTGACAGGCATTTTCACATCTCAGGGGCTAATTTGCATGAACAACACACTTGTCATTTACAAGAACAATGTACAGATCTCAAGGTTTCATTTACTTTATTAGTGATCCATTAAAAAGGTTATTTTAAGGGCCACAAATAGGCAGTAGAAAGGAGAGGAAGGCAAGGGGATGAAAAGGTTGAAGATGTGTTATGTACATGTACCGACTCTGCAGGGGGAATGTAATGATCATGTACTACAAACATGAACTAATAAAAAAAATGGAAGAAATTAAAGATAGTTTAGTTTCACAAGACAAACAAGCAGCCAAGTGAAGAGATTTGCAGTTCGTGTCAGCCTGCCAGCACCTCTCTCCTGCTCATCAAGCCAGAAGTTAAATCTCATTGGCTAGGGGTATTGTGGTGTTATGATTACTAAATCACTGGCCCTTGGTGACTGAATTCAATCTCTGTCCCCTCTCCCTTCCCCAGAGCTGTGTGTGGGCGTGGGGGTGAAAGATCCGACCCTAGAGGCACAGGGTTGTTTCTTCTGCAGCAGCTCCATCTTGAAGTTATTGAGGGGATTCCAGCCACCAGTTTCCTCACTAACATAGGAAAAAAGAGATGCTTTGATCATTCTGGAGATTCTAAGGGTCTCAGAAGGCCTCGTAAAACCTTTGCATCATCAAAGATTAACAGGAAAAATGCTCCTGTCACTCAGGAAGTTCCACAGGTTTTGGAAACTCTGTGCCAAGAACGAGGAGCATGGATCAAATACACATTCCTTCTTATGCTGCTGAGATACTCACAAAAGCTATTTTAGCCATGAAAAATATTGGACATGTGATTCAGGATATCCAAAGTGTGTGAAGAGTTCTGAATCAGGCATGTCGCTTACTCTCAGTGTGCTGATGTACATGTGTAAGCATGTATACATATGCACACATATAGACTTGTTAAAAACTATATTTTAGCGGGACGTGGTGACACATGCCTTTAATCCCAGCACTTGGGAGGCTGAGGCAGGAGGATAATTGTGAGTTCAAGCCCAGCCTGGGCTACAAAGTGAGTTCAAGGCCAGCCTGAACTGCATAGTGAGACCCTGTCTGAAAAAATAGGGCTGGGAATTTGGCTCAGTGGTGTAAGTGCCTGCCTGGCAGGGGCGAGGTTGTGAGTTCGATCCCTGGTACCAAAAAAAAAAAAAAAAAATTATATCTTAATGAATCATAGCAAAACAGTGCTTGCAAAATCAGTATATTGATATATTGCATTTTACTGCAGACATATCTGATATTCAGTCTGCTTTATGAATACCTGCAACATAATGGAAAGCTTTTACTTCTATTTATATTATGATCTTCAATCACTGGAATATTTTAATAACTGCTTTTGATCTGTTAAACAGTTCTTTCCTGGACTGAATTGTATGTAACATGTATGCATCTAAATAGTACTAGAGAAAACTGGTCTTCCTATGAGAAGCTGAGACTTCATTTGTCATGAAGGCAGCTTCCACTTGACTAAATCATCTTTCACATGAACAGATGATTAAGCAGCAGAATGGAAAGCAGTGTTTTTATAGGTTTTAGAGTTTAATTTTCTAATGTTATTTTAGAAAGATACAGTACCAACCCACCAATATCCATATTTTCCAGTGTAGGATGAGGTATTCTATACTCTTGTGTCTCAGGCATAAATATTTTTGTTTTTGTTTTGGGGACAGGGTCTTGCTATGTAGTTCAGACCAGCCTTGAACTCACTATGTCACTTAGGCTGATCTCAAACTTGCAGTGATCCTCCTACCTCAGCCTCCTGAGTTTTGGGAACACATGCATCTGCCAACAGGTCTGGCAGGCATGAGTGTTTCTAACCTCTGCCCCAATCTGGTCCTAAACCCTCCTGAATGTCCATTCCTCGCTGGGTTCATAACACCTCAGCCTACAGCTCTTCTGTGTCTCTTTCTCATACTACTAGGCTACTTCTGCATACTGAATCTGCCCAAGAATACACAACACATCGTTTGAAATTTCAAGGGTACACAAAAGTCGTCAGAGGTAGTTACCTGTCTTAACTTTTCTATAGTATTAATAGTCACGTTACATATACCTCATCCTCCTTTAAGGAATGGGAGGTTGAGAGGCCAGCTTACTTGCTCAAAGACACAGACTGGTAGGGGGTGAAGCCACACCTCAATTCTGTCATCTGCTGCCAGCGCCCAACATCATATTGCACTTGTATCTTGATGTCCAATCAAGCTTTGGAGGAAATTCTATTTAAGTTATTTTGAAAGTTAACAGATTTATTTTCTTTTTAAAATTTATCTTAAAGGAAAAAAAACAGTAAAAACAGTATTACAGAATTTCAAAACAAGCTAACGGGATTAATAATGGATAATATATTGCATATTGTTATCTTCATAGTAGTTGCTCAGATTATAAGATATAGGCACAAAAAATTGATCAAACATATAAGCACAAACCATTCTTTTCAATGAACTAATAGAAATTAGTAGAGCATAGTGCAACCCTGTCTCAAAAAACTAGGACTGGGAGTTTGGCTCAGTGGTTTATGTGCCTGCTTGACAGGTGTGTGGTTATGAGTTCGATCTCCAGTGCCACAAAAGACAAAAACAAAAAAAAGATTAATAGTGCAACTATTTTTGCGATCGTGCATAGTATATGTGTATATATATATGTACTTTTTATTCTTTGCTCTTCCTTCCTTTTTCCTTTCCCCCATCCCAGTCGTTCTTTCTTTTTGGGCAGCTTTTTTCCTTTCACAATACCTATTGTGTATTTTTTATCTTATTTACTCTTTCAGTTTCTTGCACTAGGGAGACAATATAATGTTCTCACATGAGAGTCTGATTTATTTCCCTTATGAGTATGGTCTCAGGCTGCATTCATTTCTCTATAAAAGCCTCAGGTTTATCCTTCTTTATAACTGAGTAGTACTCCATTGTGTAAAAGTACCACATCTTTTTTACCCATTCTTCAGTTGATGGGCATTTACAGTTTCCAAGATTAAGCTATTACAAATTGTGCGACTATAAACGGGGACACATACATAACTGTGGTGTGATTTTTTAAATTCTTCTAGGTAGATACCCGGAAGGGGAATAGGTGAGTCAAATGAGACCTCTAATCCTAGTGTTTTTGAGGAATGTCCACACTGATTTCCACAGTGGTTGCACAAGTCTACACTTCAACCAACAGTGGAGAAGGGTTCCTTTTCCCCCACAGCCTCTCCAGTATTTGTGATTGGTTGGTTTCTTGATGATAGTGATTCTTTCTGGTGTGAGGTGAAATCTCAATGTTGTTTTAGTTTGCATTTCTTGATTGACCAATGATGTTGAACATTTTTTCATATATTTATTTGTCATTTGTCGATCTTCATCTTGGAAGTACATATTCATCTCAGATGCCCATTTTTAGACTGGGTCTTTGAATTTTGGGGACCTGATTTTTTTTAATTCATTGTATGTTCTAGATGGAAGTCTTTTGTCTGAGGGATAGTTGGCTAAAATTTTTTCCCAATCTGTGAGGTTTCTTTTAACTCTGCTGGTGATTTCTTTTGATGTGCAAAAACTTTTTAATAAGATGAGACCCCATTTGTTGATTCTTTGAAGTACTTCCTGTGCAGTTTCAGTTTTGTTCATGAAGTCTCTGCCTATCCCTATGTCTTCAAGATTTCTATCTACTTTCTCTTCCAGTAGATTTAGTGTTTCTGTTTTAATGTTTAGATCTTTGATCCATTTTGACTTTAGTTTAGTGCATGGTGATAGACATGGGTCTAGTTTTAATCTTTGGCATATGGAAATCCAGTTTTTCCAGCACAATTTATTAAATAGGCTATCTTTCTTCCAGTGAACGTGTTTGGCCCCTTTGTCAAAGACAAGGTGGCCCAGTATGTTTGTAGTTATGTTTGCATATTCTAATCTGTTCCACTGATCCTAAGGTCTGTTTTTTTGTTTGATTTTTTGTTTTTGTTTTTATTGTTGTTGACAATATCATGCTAATTTTATCACGTAGTATAATTTCAAGCCAGGAATTGTGATGCCTCCTGCCTTGCCTTTGTTGCCCAGAATTGTTTCTGCTATTTTAGGTCACTTTTGTTTCCAAATGAATTTTAGGAATGTTTTCTCTAGATCTGTGAGGTATGATAATGACATTTTGAACAGGATTGCATTAAATCTGTATAACAATTTTGGGAGTATGGTCATTTTCACTGTGTTGGTTCTTCCTATGCATGAGCAAAGGATATTTTTGTTTTCTGATATCCTCTTTGATCTCCATTTTCAAAGTACTGTAACTTTCAATGTATAGATCTTTGGCTTCCTTTGTTAGATTGATTCCTAAGTATTCCATTTTTGGGGGGTGCTATTGTGAAGGGCATGCTTTCCCTAATTTCTCTCTCAGTGAGTTTGTTGTCTGTGTACAGGAATGTATTGATTTTTGAGTGTTGACCTTGTATCCAGCTATGCTACACAATTTTTTAAATTAAATCTAGTCTTTCAGTGGAAATTTTGGTGTCTTCTATGTAGAGTATCAGGTCATCTGCGAATAATGATAATTTGACTTCTTTCTTTGCTATTCTTACTCCTCTTATTTCTGTCTCTTGTCTAATTGCTCTGGCTAATGTTTCCAGAACTATATTAAGTAGGAGTGGTGATAATGGACATCCTTGTTTTGTGCCTGATTTTAGAGTGCAAACTTTCAGGTTTTGTCCATTTAGTATGATGTCGGCTATTGGTTTGTCATGGATGGCTTTTATCATATTGAGGTAAAGATCAACTATTGTGATTTTCTGAAGTGTTTTTATCATGAATGAATATTGGACTTTATCAAAAGCTTTTTCTGCCTCTGTTAAGGTGATCATGTGATTTTTGTCTTTGGCTCGGTTGATATGATATATTACATTTATTATTATTATTATTTTTCTTGTGGTACTGGGGATTGAACTCACAACCTCACCCCTGCCAGACAGGCACTTAAGCCACTGAACCAAACTCCCGGCCCTTGTGTATTACATTTATTGATTTGCATATGTTGGACCAACCCTGCATTTCTGGGATGAATTCCACTTGGTCGTAGTGTATAATCTTCTTAATGCTTTGTTGTGTTGTTTGCTCATCTCATATTGAGAATTTTTGCTTCTATGTTTATTAGCGAGATTAGTCTGTAGTTCTCTTTTTTGGTTGGGTCTTTCTCTGGTTTTGGTATCAGGGTAATGCTGTCTTCCAGGAATGGGTTAGGGAGAATTGCTTCCCTTTCAATTTCATCAAAGAGTTTGAAGAGTATTGGCATTAAATCTTCTCTAAATTTCTTGTAGAATTCAGCCATGAATCCATTAGGACCTGAGCTTTACTATGTTGGTAAGTTTTTAATTATGTTTTCAATTTTATTAACTGATACTGAGTTATTCAGAATTTTTATGTCTTCTTGATTCAGTTTTGGAAATTCATAAGTTTCTAGGAATTTGTCCATTTCTTCTGTGTTTTCTATCCTATGTGAGTAAAGATTTTCAAAGCAGGTATTGGTGATCTTCTGAATTTCCACAGGATCTGTAGTTATTTCACGCCTTTCATTTCTCATTGCATGAATTTGAGTTTTTTCTTTTCTTTTTTTTTTTTTTTTTTTTTTTTTTTTTTTTTTTTTTTTTTTTTTTTTTTTTTTTTTTTTTTTTTTTTTTTTTTTTTTTTGATAAAGTTGGGTAGGTGTTTATCAATTTTATTTGTTTTTTCAAAGAATCAACTCTTCAATTCATTAATTCTTTGTATTGTTTTCTTAGTCTCCATTGTGTTGATTTCTGCTCTGATCATAATAATTTCCTCCATTGTATGGGCTTTGGGCTTGACTTTTTTTTTCCTAGAAGTTTGAGATGCAGCATTAGGTGGTTTATTTGTGCTAGTTCTGTTTTTCTGATGTGAGAATTTGCTGCTATAAATTTCTCTCTTCAGACTGCTTTCACTGTGTCCTACATGTTCCCATATGTTGTATTTGTATTTTCATTTGATTGTAGATATTCCTTAATTTCTTTAATTTCATCTGTGACCCATTGGTTGTTCAGGAGGGTGTTATTTAATTTCCATGTGTTTGTGAAGTTTTTGTGGTTTCTTTTGCCATTAGTAACAGATTTTAATACATGTATATTAAACTATTTCACGTTGAGAGGTAGGTTAAAATGTTTATTATGTAGAAACAAATCAATGTAATTGTTTTGCATATATCACCCTTCAGCTTCAAAATCTCTAGTGGCTTGTTATATTCCCGTAGCTAGTGATTAATTGAATAAATCAATTTAAATAAGGCATTAGAAAATTCTGTGAACAAACTCTGATATTTTATGTTTGACACAAAATATGGACAGCTACATATGCTTGGACTATAGCCGTATCTTCAGTAGAGGTCTTCAGTGGAATTTGGGGGTGCCTCTTTCTAACCACTTATACTACAGCATCTTATGACCTGAAGTTTCAATTTCTTTGAAGTGGAATCAAATCTGAGAGATACTTGTGGAGCAATCTAAACTCAGAAGCCTCTGGAATTTTATGTATTTCTCCAAATTGTTTATACTACTTTCTCATCCATAACATCATTTATTTCAGGTACTCACTTTTACCAATTCTTTTAAAGAATTCTATGACTTAGCAATCATAGAAACTATTACCTTACGCTTCTTTCTGCATTCATATTTCATCAGCATTTAGTTAAATGATGTAATTCCATTTACAAATACAGAAAGTACAAACAGGCTTGGGAACAAAGGTAAATGATTCCTGATAAGTCCCAAACTCAGACGGTGGGAGCAGCAATGCCAGAGGCTGCAGAGAGAGACTCCCCAGTCTCCCCAGCTCAGGTGAACAAGTTTTACAAGGGGAATGAAAAGCATAGATTATCAAAGGAACTGACTCATCAGACATCCTTCAAAAGAACTTCTGTTGCACAGAGTTCTCAGTCTGGCACTCGGAACTCAATTATGACCCACACTTGCTTTCCCAGCTCACATCTTCTCTTCCTCTGTATATGGCTTGTGATGAAAGCCTTATTCATTCCTTCCCTTCCAGAGGTACCTGCATTCCCCCATGGTACAAGGCACCTTGTTGAGGATACCTGGGTTCATGGTCCCTTGACCCATAACCCCACTGTGCCCACAACAAAGTTCTAGCAATGCCACACACAATGTTTCCTGGGAATAGAAATTCTGTTCTTGGGTGAGGATGAAGATCTCTGGTGTCTCATTCATACTGCGAGCCAAATTCTGCATGTGAATCTGCCTAAGATTATACACAATGACATTTGTAATTTCAAGGCAAGCTGCAACTGTAGTGCTGTCCATTTGGGACTTGTGTGATCTTTCCTCCTTTCCGCACAGTAAACAACAATGTCTTAATTTAAAGACTATCTCATATTTCTATCCCACTGTCAGTTGCACTACTCCTTGTGTTCTGAAACTCTCAGGGCTGCATGCATCTGGCTGGTATTTTTGCTTGCAATATTCTTTTCAGACTTGTGTGTTCCTGTTGAGAATTTACCCATTCTTCAGATCTTTCCAGAAAAAACAACTAACCGAGGAGATAGGAGATAGCATGCACAACATAAATCCATACTTCCCCAAAAGATGCCCAAGGGACTTGAAAAATTTTATGATATGAAACAGGACAAATGAAAGAAAAATAAAGATACTTGTTAATGTATTTAAGTACTATATTTGGGTTTATCTTGTGCTTTAATAGAGTACTTAATTTGGTTTTTAGGTTTTCTGAATTTAAAAGACAAGAAAGATCATACAATTTTTAACTGGTAAAAGAAAATAAGCTGATTTATTTTTAAACTAACTACTTAACTCCTGATACAAATTTCAAGCTATATCTAGCTATACCTTATTACCAAAGGTAAATAGCACAGGTGACAAACCCCCAGAGATAGCATTTTGACTATTTTGTTGAGATAAATTCATGAACCTCTTGCAAGAGATTCCTGGAAGTCTTTTTGAATTATATCCATGGTCTTACATATCATTTACCATTCTCCTTCTTCAAAAACTTTCTGATGGCTTATCTCAAGCCAGCACTGTCAGGCATAATGGAAAGTGAATTCACATCAGGTAGATAATCCTCTGCTCCTTTACTTAACAGATGATTGATTTTGTTGAGATACTAATTTCCCCAATTTTTCATTTCCTTCTCTATGAGGACAGTAATTCAAAAATTAAAACTGAAAAGTGCCTACAAAACACAAACCCTAAAATAACACCAAAAACTCTTTCTCCTCCCTGATATCTTTTCCTTTCATTTAAAAATTCACATGATTCCTTAGTCTTGGAGAAACCTTTGTTTGATAGTCACACATCTTCAGTCTACCATTTCATTTCCCATCTACATTTAATGCCATTTCCTTACCATTTGCCATCTTATTAACACCTCAAAATTCAGTTTTCCTGAAACTTTGTCTTCATAATATTAAAACTTCAAGATCTCCTACAACCTTCTTAGTGTCCCTCTGGATAGCATCGGCAGTTTTGAGTCTTGATGTCCTGTCCCTTGAGTCCATACTACTTTATTGCCCCCCTGCTTCTCTGTTTCTTTCCTTCTTACTCTGTTGCACCCATCTCAACTCTGTCCCAATGGTGGTTATCACCCAAAGAGGTTTTCTCAGGTCTCTGTTTCTCATCTTCACTTTCCTTAATTAATTTTACCTACAAATATCTTTCCGGAGATGTCTCCCAAATCCTTCTTTCCAGACCACATTATGCCAGTTGCAAAGCTAGTTAACATCTCAGACTCAATGCACTGAAATGCTTTTCCAGTAAAATCTCCCTGTGCAAGTTAAAAACTTTAAATCACCTCTGGTTCTCCCTTAGCTCCTCACATGAAACCAGAGGCATAGACCTGTCAGTCCTCCCCTTCGCATCTAACACAATACATGTCAGTTTGTTTCCAAATCCCTCACCATCACTGCCCCCTCACTAATTATTTCATTCCAGAATTATTGTAACTTTCTCTGTTCCAGTTTTCCCCAAACTCAAACTATTCTGAAAACTGCTATCAAATTATTTTTATTTTTTATTATTTTATTTTATTTTATTTTTTTGTGGCATCAGGGATTGAACTCAGAACCTCACACCTGCCAGACAGGTGCTTAAGCCATTGAGCCAAATTCCCAGCCCTGCTATCAAATTATTACTCTTAAATAACTTCTCTCATCAAACACATCAAATAACTGTCCAACTCAAAAACATACATGACTCACTTTTTTAAAAAATTTCTGGGGGTTGAACCCAGACCTTACCACCAAGTTACACCCCAGTTCCTGACTCTTGAGGTTTTATAAGAGAATAGATGACCTACTTCACCTTGGTATTCCAAGAGTAGTTTCTAAAATAAGATTTAATTTGTTCTTTTAGACTTTTTCTTTTTAACAACTAATGGTTAGCATTAATGTTCTTAAAAATAAAACAGCCTATTCAGAATTCCTTAGAACCCACGATGTTTTTAGACCCTACTATGTGCCTCCTGCCCTCTCCTACACCTAAAAATAACAATCCCATGATTTCTTCCGACATGCCCACTGTTCTGTCAGGACAATCCCACGCTGGCTTCAGCAGTACCTGTTGCAATCCTCTCAGCATTGTTATCTTTGGTTTAGATTCTGGGGAGACCAGTGTGCTTCAGGGAAAAGATTTTTGGAAAACTCTTTAAGTTTGCATCCCCGTGAACCCACCCTTTGCCCCTTTTCCAGAGGCATCTACCGCCTAGCAAGTTTAAACTGGTCCAGAAGGAACACAAAGGGCAGAATCACTGTTTGTTCACTTCCTACCACCTAATAGGAGGTTTTGGCGGGAAACTGGTTACTGAACCTCAGCTTCACTAAAAGAGATGGAATTTTCTAAACTTACACAGCTGTCAGATGGTAGAATTTCTTCTATAGGCAGAGAGGATATCTTCCACTGTGTCATCTAGGTCATGAGACTTGCTGTCCTAGGGATAGAGAAGGATATGTATTCACATGCTAAACAACTTAGTGTCTACTAAGGCACTGGGCACTGGGCACTGTTCTAAGTGCTTGGAATACAGCAAATCGGTAAAAGGAGCAAATATTACGTTCTTTCTTTAGAAACACATATACTGTAGTGTTTAGGTAAGTGTTTAATAACTGCATTGCTGGAGTGAGGCTTTGCTGGGTGGTACTTGCTGATTTCATTCTGGCTGCTTTCAAGTTTCCAATATAGCATCAGTAAACATGGAGTTGGGGAGGCGGTGCACAGTTGGCTCTCAAATCAGCATGAGGTTGCTGTGACACAGCAATACCTAGATATGAGGTAAAACTGTGGAGAGAGAAAGAGAGAGAGAGAGACAGACAGAGAGAGAGAGACAGACAGAGAGAGAGAGAGACAGAGAGAGAGAGAACAAATTCAGATAATTATTTCTAGGGAAGAGAAGCGGAGGAGGGAGAAGCACAGGGCAGATGCAAGTTATTTGTACTGTGTTCGTTTTTTGGTTCCTGGATCAGGTGGTGATTTCATGATGTTAATTATATGATGCAATTAATGAACATCCCCCAAAGAAGGATGTATATGAAAGCCAATAACAATAAAGTTTGAAGAACTAAAAGTTCTTATTAATCCAATTCTGTGCAAATAAGAGCAGCATCAGAAAAGTGAGATATGACAGAGAATGCCAAGAAGCTGAAAAATATTTTTCAGAAGGAGGAGTGGTGAGAAAGGGAAGGTCCAGGAGCTGTGAACCCAGATGGGTGCAAGGATGATAGGCAAGTCCCTGAATCTCTCTTAGGAGCCTAACCTGTGATGTTTTAGAAATATTCAAGCAGGTCTGAAGAAGTCTGAAAACATCAGGTCCCATGACCTGCCCTCTGATGACCCCAACACAAGTCACACTAGTCTCTGGGCGGCTGTGCTTCATGAATGGAGGTAGGAATGGTAGAGAGCAAAGGGTTTTTATGTGCTCCACAGAGTTCTGTGGATTTTAGGGTTCTGGAAACTTCTAGAAAGCCCCAGTGAGAAACTGCAGAGGTCTAAACGAGCTGGTGAAATGGCTAAGTCCAAAAATAGGGCAAGAAGACAGCCCTGGCCAAGGCTGTGACACTAAAGGAAAGCAGCTGGAATCATGGGCGTCATCATGTGGACCACCAGCAGTTTCCCTCAAAACCCCACAAGGAGGTTGCACCTCAGTAGCCACCAGTGCAGGAAGCGTAGAATCTAGGTGTTCACTCTAGAGACCCAGGAACAGGAAGCGCTGCAGGGAACTGCATCCCCTTTCCCCCAATCTCTACCCATGTGTTAGAGAGCAGCCAGAGGGAGAGACACCTGTGATCTTGAGCACTTAAAAGAAATAGAACGGATGCCTCAAGGGGGTCGTTGAAGTTATATCAGGACCATCTTTGTGGATTGCTTGCTTCCATTCTCTGTTGCCATCTTGGAATTTTTGATTTATAAACAAGGGCCCTGCATTTAAATTTTACACTGAGTCCTGCAAATCATATAGCTAGTTTTTTTTATTATTATTATTAAAATACACTATACCTACTTAGAGGCTAAACTAAAATTTAGATTTTTTCCTACTCTTTAGAGGGTGGAGACATGAAGAAATTGAGATGATTAGTGGAGCTACACAGAAATATTACTTGGCCCAATCTGGCTGTGGTGGTAGGAATTTTACCTTGTGACAAGTGCACACGTGTTTGAACAACTCATTTGACTCGTGGGACCCTAGCTCTTTGCTTGCTCTTGTCCTTGACCTCCACTGCCATTGCAGAGCTGCAGCACTTCCGCATATCCCCTCCCAAGACCTCATCATGAGATCTCAGGATTATCGTTAGTTACAGCCTGATTAGACACATGCCTGTACACATGGCTCGTGTTCTTGCACTTCAACCTGAAATCATCCAGCTTCAGCCATTTGCTCACTCTGAAACATGTGCTATGTGAACTCCATGGTGAGCAGCTCTTCCTCTACACTACGCTGCAAAGGCTCAGTACTCACAGCGAAGTCTTACTTGTGCCACCAACTCACCTTCTGTTGGTTTTATTTTTATACCACTTCCTTTCAATTTCTGAAAGTCTGGGAACTTCCTGAAAAGAAAAACCATAGTTCATTCATCTGTGTATTCCTAGCACTGAGCACTGAGGCAGGCCAGAGGAGAAACCGCAAAATACTTGTGAATGGAACTGAACACCCTCTTTCAAGCTTCCAAGCCTAACTTCTCCCTCTGTCTTTAACATTTTCACCTCTAGCTTTAGAAAGGAAATCAAGTGTGGGGCAAGTTGCACATGCACACCTCTGTTCTCCCTTTCTCATCCTTCAGAAATGGGTGTTTCCCAAAGCCTCCTGCTTTGGCCTCTGTTCATTCCTCCTCATGCCAGCTCTCCCTCCATCTTGTCTTCATTCTTCACAAAAATGGACTGACAAGGCTGACACCTGGAATGTGGCTTTCTGCTCCACACCCAGCCTCATCTCTTGGCGCCTCTGCTCCCACAGCTCCTCAGCACCCCTGCGCCCCCCTGCCTAGTTTGCCTTCCTTCTTCCAACTCAGTCCTCTCTACTCTGTTCCTCCTGGCACCATTACAATATCAAACTTCTATGGAAGAAGAATTAGATTAAAAGCAACTATATCCCTCTAAAGTTTCAGTGCACTATACCATCTGGGTTCTAACATTTCAAGAATATAGCAACAAAGAACTAAAAAAAATAGGCGGGGGGGACATTCTGGTTCCCTCTTTCTTCTATGTCTTTTATATCTTTCTCTCAACTCCTGCTGTTTTCCCCTCCCAAACACACATGAGTTGAGGGGAGGAGAGGAGAGGAGAGGAGAGGAGAGGAGAGGAGAGGAGGAAATAGTTTCATGAATAGAAGCCCTGAGGATGATGGGATGAAAGGATTGTTTAGGGCTGGGGGATATCAAGACCCAAAAACTTCCTTTCCACAGCTCTGAGTCAACTGCCCTTGGGTTATTCTTACATCTATAAGAAAGTTGGAAACAGAGTTAGGGTTGTGTCAACATCATAAATTTAAAGAAAGCAATTGCAGGGGAATTATTAAGAAATGCTAGAAAAGTTACTATCATAATCTCATAGATTGTGTCATTGCTCATGTTACTTATCTGGGAAGAAATTCAGATCTTTAGAGCTTGGGGAAAAAGATTTTCACAACTTTGCTAGCAAAGAAAGTTGCTGTTGATTTGGAAAACTGAGATCAGAGTTGAGGTGACAGTTTCCTTTTCTATTTTCCATGAAGGTAGGGAACCAGATTTTAATTTGCAAAATACCCCCAAATTTTTGGCTAATCAAGGAGAGAAGAAGTGTGTTTCTAACACAGTTTTTTATGGGGCCAGCCTGTTTATTCTGACAAAGTTGCTAATAGCACATTTGGCAATGATCTCTCCAGTATCTGCCCACTCGTGATGGCCAATTTTACGTGTCAGCTTGGCTAGGCCAGGGTAACCAGATATTTGATCAAACATTGTGTTTCTGTACTGTAAAGAAGTATTTTTCAGATGAAATTGACACTTAAGTCAGCCAGCTTTGAGTAAAGCAAGTTACTTTTAATAATGTGGGTGTGCCTCATAGAATTAGTCAAAGATTTTTATAGAAAAAAATTTGCTTTCCAAAGAAGAGGGACTTCTGTGAGCAGCTTTCCTTCATAACTGGAAGTAGTTTCCCCGGGTCTCCAGCTTGATGGCTCACTCTGCAGAGTTCAAACTCACCACACTGCAATCTGATGCGAACCAGTTCTCTAAAATTCCCCCCTTCACTCTTTCTGTCTCTCTCTCAGACCTATTTACCTATGATCCATCTACCTACCTCCTTTTGGGTCTATTTCTCTGTTGAAACCTGACCAATACGCATCTTTCATAAGTTTGAAAACTTCTCTGGAGGGATGAATTCAAACATCTCAACCCTAATCCTTCTATCATCAGAGTCAAATCATTCTAATCACTTTATCTTCCTTGGAGAAAGACAGTAGGCATTGCTATAACTGCAGACAAGGACAAAGGATAAATTAAGCCAAACATAAAAATCCATTTTGATAGAAATTAATTTTGTAGGTCTGTATAATTTCTTTGTATGAAATTATACTTTCTCGAATGAAATAAAGAATGGGGGAGCAGGTGAAAAGGAGCAAGAGGAGAAAGAATGAAATTATTCAAATGAACATTAGGTCTTCAAAAAAGGCCTAAAACACAAAAAACAGCATCTGTCTAGGGTGAATCAATAGGTTGACCAAACCCTTTTCTAGTAAAATGATATTCAGTTGTAAGAAAAGCAACCACAAAGGTTTTTTTTTTCTTTTCGCTCTCTCTTTATAACTTATGATTCGTTTATTTCAAAGCCTCATTTAGACTTTCTATGGTTAACCATTCTCATGGAATAGTTTCTTAGTAATAGTAATGAATCACTCTGAAAATGTTTTAAGGACTTTATGTACCTTAACAATCAATATTAAAAAAGTTTGATGTTACTATTTATGAATACTACTAAACATCATTTTAAGACATTTTCCATAGATGAGTATTTACATGAGATAACAAAGGATACTGCCTGATTTCTGACATTCCTGAAAATAAATTTAACAGTTGAGCTCACAGTGCAGGACTGCATAGTATAAAAGCCCATAGAACTTGAAAAACTTTTCGTAGACTTTGAAGTTGAAAGGTCTGGGTCTTAATCCAAGTTGCAACTACCTGGATCATCTTAGGCAAAGCTCCCTGTTGTCTCTGAAGCTCATTCGTACTTTATCTACAATATTCAAATGTTATTATGAGTATGAGAGAGATTATTTTATGTAAGGGTGTATGTAACGGGGCTGCACCTTCATTGGTGTGACTGAGGAAGGTGTGGAACTGATAATTATATGTAGGGAAAATGTGAGGTGGGAGAAGGTAAGAGAGTCTAGAGGACATGGTAAGAGTCTTGCCCAGGAGCTCTAGCTAGGGAGAAACAAGTGACCCTTTGCAGCTGATGCAAAGACCTAGCACTAGGCCAAAGGATTTGCCTTCCATTTCAGGCTCTGGGGAAGGAATGGAAAATATGGTCATAGAATGTGGCCGAACAGACTGAGAGCTCCCCCAAGGTCTGTACTCTCTCTGATGGCAGCTGCTGAAGTGATTTCTGCACCCAGGGGACAGGGCTCTGGCTGCAGAACCAGAACTCCCTGGAAGCTGGAGTCCAACTCTACAGGCCTGTTGCTATGCAGAAAACATTTGTGGATAAAAATATACCTCTTGCTGAATTTCTGGAGGGATAATATGCATAAAGGACTGAACACAGTGTTTTGTACATGGCAAGATTTCACTAAACAATAGCTGTTGTTGCATTTACTGTCACCATTATCATTACAGACTGGGAGGAAGAGGTGAGGGAAATTAAAGCCCATGAGAATGAAGAACTCTTTTTGGCTCATTTCTAAATTACATCTTAGGTATGGATCATCATGAGAAGCCAGGAATTACCATCCCAATCCCCTGATCCATAAGAATGCTCGTTTACTACGTGACTCGCTTCCCCATTTGTCCCCGATTTGGTCAAATTTACCTAAACAATTAATCTTATTGGTTGACCACAGTTCTGTCCCACCTCACACCTGTCTGCCTTGTGAGTTCCCAGTTTTCCCCATCATGGTTTTACTCTATAAAAGTCACTAGAAAAGACAGCCTTTGGCAACCCACTTGGGATTCCTTCTGTCTCTCAGACAGAAGCTTTCTTTCTCTCAATAAATATTTCTGTTCTTTAAGAAAAAATAAATAAATAAATAACATCTTAAAACTTTTGGTTTTCTCTGGGTGAGGAGAGCATAATTGTAACAATGCAGTCCAGAGGATTCATCTGAATACCTGTAGTATGACAGCAGTGGCCAAGCTTAGAGATGCGAGGCTTCTAGAGCTGTCTGGGGTGTGGAGGACACGAACAAATCCCCACAGACCTATGATCACCTGGCAACTTGAGCTCGAGTATATCTTGTGTGCATGTGCAAATGAGCAGATTAATATGTTAAAGTGTTTAAACAGTAATACTAGGAAAGGAAACTTTAAAAAGACCCTCTGATGACCACTTACCTCTTCACTTATTTAATACTTGCAACAATCTTATATGGTGTGTATCCTTACTCCAATTTTATGTAGGAGAAGACAGAAATGCAAGGGATGCAAGCAACGTTTTTTGGCTGAGATTGAAACTTCTGGCATTCAGACCTCCAAACCCCTCTTCAGTTTCCCCTCACACCATATTATTTTGAGTGTGTGCACTTTTTTCTGTACCGTCCCTTCCGTGACAGCGTTGTTTTCCTAATCATCCCCTTATTTGGAAGCAAGTTTTTCAGAGCACTCTACATGGTGCTTTGCAGTAAAACTGGCCTCTTGCAAGCACTGACCTTTTTTTGAAGTGGTTTCTTCCTGAGTGTTTAGCATTGCTGAGTAGCCTGCTGCTTTCTCAGGGTGCTAGTGAACCTGGGGACAGCACCGCACCAAACTGTCTGTGTTTACTATCTCTGCAAGCTCTGATGCCTCCAAACAGAGGGAATAAAGGAAAGACTATGGTAATGGTGCAAGTGTCAAGTGTGAAAAAGTAAAAAAAATGCTTGGTTTACTGGCTGGTGAATAATCTTCTAAAACATGTGCCTATTACCACGAAGACTATTCCTTTTTTCACTGTTTTACTAATTTCTTTTTCATTAAAATAATGCGTTTAAACTTAATATGATGTTAAAATATTTACTACAGTGCTGATAATTTATCCAGTTCTCTGTACTATTAAAATGCAACTAAGCAGAAAAAAAAAAAAAGGATTCTAGTTAAACTGGCAAGATTTATATCCTTTTAAAGAATTAAGAGGAAAGTGAAATTTAGGTCTTTATATTATTTTTATTAATTGCTGAGTTAATATGACAGGAATTAGTTGGAAAGAAATTGTCCTTTAAGCATCCTGTCAGTTCAAACATATTAATCTTGAATTAGAAATATTTACAGTTAACTAAAATAAGGTCATGCCAAACTTTCCAAAATACTGTGCTTAAGAGTTTGACTTTTGACATCTCCATGTCTGTGTATAAAATGAAGAATGACCTGAATAAAAAGTTCAGTCATTTTTATTCAGGAAAAAAAACCCCACACTTACTGTAGATCCCAGTGCTAAGTGTTCATAAAAGATAATTGCCTTTTGAGAGCAGTGTTCAAAGAATCTATGAGTAGTTTTCCAGGCAATCACCCACTTCTTTCTCTGATGGTTAGGAGTCTAAGCATTTCACAAGTGAAAACATCACGTTTTCTAATAGCTACAAAGCTGGATTTTGAACATCAAGGCTCATTGCAGCAGAGAATTGTTGGTAAAGGGTGAGATGCCAGAAAACATTCTACCACCTTTCATTCAGCGACTTCCTACCACTTCGGATCTCTGAAGTTGTATATGCTATCAGTGGCCGCCTTCACAACTTTCCACTGCGTGGAATTCCATCTGTTTAATCAAACCGAAACAAAAGGTAGTGTCGAGGTCCTTGTACCTTAAAAGATTTCCTTCCTGATACACTATCTCATTAACCCATTGCATCATTCAGAAGAGTAAATACCCCAGCTCAGCACACAGGAAATATAAGACAAAAAAAAAAAGGAAATAGAAAGTATTAAGATAAGTTCATGTGTGTATCACACACATCTTATGTGATATATGTAATAGAAAATATGTATAATGATATTTCCTTGGCATATTTGAAATTATAAGAATTGTCAATTAAGATTTAGATTTTTCTCATTTTTCTTTTTCTTTTTTGACTTTTGTTGGTACATTTTGCAGTACATAACGATTACATTCACTGTAAGGAATTGGTATGTGCACATAGTACATTTCAATTATTTTTTCCCCTTCCCTCCAATCTCTTTTATTTTTCCAGGGTCAGATTCATTAATAAGAGTTCATAAAGTTAATTATTATATATACAGATTGAAAACCAGATTAATAGGCCAAAGAACATATAAAACATGTAAGACAATTACACTAAGTCAAGGTACACTTTTAAATATATTGTCCATACTGGATTATAATACCATGTCTGTCTGTCTGTCTGTCTGTCTCCATATTTTCTTTTATTTTATACTTTATATACATATTGTTTTTTATATAAAAGAAACCATGCAACATTTAAGCTTGTGTGTCTGAGTTACTTCACTTAACAATATGCTCTCAAAGTTCATCATTATGGCCTCAAGGTGCATCCATTTGTGACAAATGACTCAAGTTTGTGCTTCTTCATGGCAGAGTAGTACTCCATTGTGCATACAGACCACATGTTCTTTATCTAGTCATCTGTTGATGGGATACAGGATGTATTCAAGATTCAGCTACTACGACTTTCACTGCTATACACATGAGTATGTATGTATCACTGTGGTATGATGTCTTTAACTCTTTTGGGAATAGCTGGGTAAAATGGAATATTATTTTTAGTTTTTTTGAGGAATCTCCACATTGATTTCAATATAGTTATATCAGTTTACAGTTCTACCCACAGTAAAGAAAGTTTCCTGTGGGGACAGCATTCCTTATTGGTTGATTTCTTGATGGTATCTATTCTTTCTGGAGTGAGATGCAATCTCATTGTTGTTTTAATTTGCAATTCTCGAATGGCCAGCGATGTTGAGTATTTTTTCCATGTATTTATTAGCCATTTGTATGTCCTCATCTGAGAAGCATCTCTTCATTTCAGATTACCATTTTTATGACCATTTTAAATTTGGGGATCTAATTTTTTTTTTTTTTGGAGCTCTCTGTATATTCTGGATCAGTCCTTTGAGGAGTAACTGCCATAATTTTTTCTCACTCTGTAGGTTCTCTTCCCTCTGTTGGTGATTTCCTTTGCTGTATATGGATTTTTCTTTTCTTTTCTTTTCTTTTTTTTTTTTTTGACACTGGGGATTGAACTCACAACTTCGTGTCTGCCAGACAGGCGCGTAAGCCATTGAGCCAAACTCCCAGCCCTAGTTTTTTGAGGCAGGGTCGCACTGTGTAGCTCAGGCCGGCCTTGCGCTCGCATTGTAGCCCAAGGCTGCCTCGAATTCACAACGCTCCTCCTCCCTCAGCCTCCCGAGTGCTGGGATTAAAGGCGTGCGCCACCATGCCGAGCTTTTTCCTCATTTTTCGAAGAAAACAATAGATTATAATGTAGTCCTGAATTTCTGGCAGAATTATGTAATAGGAAAAAATGCATAGTAGGGCTCTAAATTGGTGTTCAGCACCATGTGTGCACGAAGAACATGTAGTTACTTTGTTTCTCTATGGCTGAGTTCATCCTCTTTGTAAGTCCCCATTCCGCTAGAATGGAGGGGATGTTTAGAAACATGAATGAGTAATTAACTGTATCTTTTTGGTGTAAATTTCAGTCTGTTTAATTATAATATGATGGGCATCAATGAGAGCTGGTTCAAATAGTTCCTTTGGGTGATTCAGTCCTTGGTGGAGGCTCAAACCTTCAGACTTTGTCTTCTCTTCCGTTGGGGCTGTGTGTGTGAGAGACTCGTGCTTTTGTGGGGTTCTGGCCGGGCCTCCCAGGCCACACATGTCACCTGAGATGTGGCTGCCTTTCTTCTGGTGTGGGCTCATCACTGGGGCCTGCACCTGAGCTCCGAGGCTGGTGTGACTGCTGGCTCCGTGCTCTCCTAGCTTGGTGTGACCCCATGGCTGCTCTGTGGTGGCTTGGTCCATGAAGCCAGGTTGGCTGCCACCTGGCTTGAGTCACATCACACTCACCAGGGGATTTCTGCCACAGTAGACAGTGACACTATCTGCTTCCTCCTGCAGCAGAAACCTCGGAACCCTGTGCTGTCTGGGACTGAGGGCTACTCAGGAGGGCAAGTCAGACTCTCCACCTCGCTGCTAGGTGCCCCCCATCCACCCCAACCTGCTTTCCCCGGTCGTCACACATGAACGTGGGGCTGCTCAGCTTCCCCCTCTGCGACTTGAGCTCAGATGAGGAGGCCAGCACTTGGGGCCTCCTCGGTTGCTTCTCTTCTTCCACCCACACCAGCTCATGACTTCTCCCATGTTTCCTCCAACTTGCTAACTGACACTCCTTCTCTTACACCTAACCTCGTAAGTTACCAGATCAAACTTTCCTATGTCAATAGGATAACAAAGGGTTGCAAAACCTGTCTTATTAAATAAAAAACAACAAAACAAAAGAGGTTTTATTGTCTCAACCAAAAAGTCCTACTTTGATTTTGGTTTTCAGAAGCTGAACAGTGGATTTTTCATTTGCTCTCCTGCACAGAAAGTCCCAATCCATTCCCATGCCACCTACAGTGCCAGCCGGACAGTGTAGTCACACATTTCCAAAAGATTCTATCCCTTTCTTAGTGTGAATGGTTGGTCTCAAAATTCGCCCATGCTAGTAAGCCAATAAAAGTATCATGTTTTCCTCTGAAAGTTAAGCGTTAAAACTGGAGAGTTTTTTAAAAAATTGATATTGTGAATTCATCCCAGCATCTTTATGTCAGCACTAGGAGACAGTTTTCGAAAGTTTGACGTTTGACGGAATTGTTTTTTACCTTTTTTTACAGGATTATTTTCTTCTTTCATTTCCTGTTTGGGTATCCTAAAATAGCCTTATGACCTAGATTAAGCACCACCCACTCTACTTTGCCATAATTTCTTGAAATTAAGAAGATTTCAGAAAAATTCAACAGGACACACTATATTTGGGAGATGATCTCACACTTAGGCATGAAAATAAAATTTTGAATTTAGTTTTTTGACCTCAATATGAGGTTTTAGGTAAATCCCTAAGACTTTGTACATAATTTCCTTTTTTAAAAAATACTCCAAAATGGTCAAAACAAACATATGAATTGATTCTCTATACAACATTTAAACTCAAGAATTTTTAGAATGCTTTATGTTCCCTGAAATTACACACAATTTTTATGGTTTGTATCTAGATGTCCCCCGCCAAAGTCTCACGCAGCCATGAGGGGGCAGGCTTTACAGAGGTGGCTGAATCTAGATTTTGTGATTGATTCATGGTCCAGTGCTGGGATTAAGGGTGTGAGAGCTACACTTAGGCCCCAAAGCAGGTAGACTGGATACAATATAAGGGACCAAAAGAAACTTGTCTCCCGTGTCCCACTGCCTTGGCTGTCTTCTGCCACCATGAATGGTTGTCCCTCTGCCATGTGCCATCCTGCCTTGGAGTCAGCTGATTATGGACTGAAACCTCTACAGACTGTGAGCTAAAGGAACCTTTCCTCCTTTAACCTTGGGTGTTGGATATTTTATCTCAGTAGTGAGAGAAATGTAACACGTTTTGTATCTACATTTTTATAGGAGAAATATCCATAGGTTTCACCAATTTATCACACTTGAGATTTTGGATTCCAAAGAAATTTGTTTGTTTCTGTGCTTTAACCTTAATAATATTGAATGACTAATATCTGAGAGCAATAGAGATTATAAATGGCATATTTCACTTTGCAACTAAAGAAGTAGTTAAAAATATGTTACGGTGCTATTACTTTTCAAACAGTACATTCTGTTAGTACTTGGTTAAACAAGGATGCCATCAGCTATCTTCATCTTCCATAAAAGGTAAACAATTGTTTTCCTTCATAAAAGATATAAAATCAAATGAAATATTCATTTTCCCCAGCCTCTTATTGCTGACTGAGGAGAGTCCACGCTTGTTAGCACAACACACAATGCTATCAACAACTAGATCCTGCCCAGCCTTTCTAAATTTGTCTGTCACTTTGTCTTCATTCCATATTTGAGCCAAATCCCAACTACTCACTTCCTTCAGAGTCTTCCATGCATTTTCTAGCCTCTCTGCATTTGCATGTGCTGCTCTATCTGTGCAAAATCCCTGCCAGCCAAGTTTCTCCCCATTGCCCAGTGTGTCTTTTTCTTCCCTTTGCATGGTCATTGTCAGTGCACTGTGTGTACCTTTCTACTATAATAGTGAACACATTGGATTGCAACTATTTTCCTCTGTGCCCTTATCTATTATTAGCAGTGAATACTTTGATGGCTGGGGCGACGTCATAGTCTACCTGTGTCTCTGAGAATGAACACAGTGGCTACCATAAAGAAGCAACTTTAAAAATGTGGTTGAATTAATAAATTAAAAAGATTTGAAAGTCAGTAAAGGACAAATTACAGTGGGAGGTGGCTCAGCATTGGGACAGAACTATGAATCACCATTATACCATTATTTTCCGGAACTACCTAGAATGATACTTCATTGTCCCACAAAGATCTTCATTCACCAGCTGAGAATAGGGAGAAGTTATGGCAGGTCAGTGCTCCTCCCGAGATGGACGTCCCTCCACCAGGAGCCTGTGTTACACAGGCATTCCAGAGGCTCTCCTTCCTTCACCTGTTCTACTGTCTCCTGGGTCACTAGGGCCCAGGTTATTTCAGTCAAATTGGGTAGTGCTGGGTACTCTTTGACAAGTCAGTGCTAGATCTACCTGCAGAAGTTGCCAGTTTGCCAAGGAATGTCAAAAAGTCTTGTATTTCATCTCATTTGATACAGGAGTCCAGTGAGCTCAGGTCAGCCCATGTGAAAAGAATCACAGCAACTTACCATGTGATGAGCCCAGTGATGAGTTCTTGAAGATGAAGATGAAGATGAAGACAGCTGATGGTACAACCAAATATTAACAGAGCATACTACTGCTTCAAAAATCAGATGTCTTCATTTTCCAAATCCCTAATCTCCCTTACCCACCCAAATTCGTATTCTTTCCCAAGGTAACTGCCACAAAACAACTTATTGTGTGTCCTTCTGGAAAAGTTCTCAGTGTATATATATGCACATATATATGCAAGCAAGTATTATACCAAAATATAACATATAGTGTATACAGCTAGAAATATGTTTTATATATGCATATCTTTATGTACACATTACAAAACCATTAGCATACAAAACACGTAAGATCATACCTATATACATAGTGTGATCACAAAATGAATGCTTACATTTTTAGAATACTTACATTTTTAAAAACTATAGTAAAAGACACGTTGCCATTATTTCACCTTTTAAATACTCTTCTTTGCTTTGAACACACTTATCCCATCGTTCTTTCTATTTTCTGAAGTAGTTCTGGAAATCTTCTTTCTTGTCTTTTATTATGCTATTATGGTGTAATGCTATTATGGCTGCCTCAATGTCCTGAATCAATTCAAAATGCTTACCTTTTAGGGTCATTTTCACATTGGGGAAGAACCAGAAGTTGCAAGGTGCTAGATCCAGTGAATAAGATGGATGAGGACATACTGTAATTTTTTATTTGACAGAAATTTCCATAAATGTTTTGACTCAATTCAGGACCTCATGAGACAATCATGAAAGACGACTTCTAGAATTTCTTCAAAATGGGGCAGAAATGATGGGATAAATGTGCTTAAGCAGGAGAAGTTTGAGGAAGATTAATGGTAACGTGTATTTTGCTGTAATAAAATGTGCATCTAGTATACATATGTGTATATTAAATATTTCTCTATAAAATTTAATCTACCCAATCATCCCTTGTCATCTGTAAGAGACTGGCTCCAAGACTCCTTGTAGATATCAAAATCAGATGCCCAAGTCCCTTGCAGTGATACTTCAGTTTATAAACTTAATTCCTTCCATAATTCAGATCTCAAACCCGATTGGCTAAGAACAGAATTAAATTTCCTCATAAGATTCAATATAAATAACGTTAATACATTCTGAGCCATATGTATTTTTTAAACTACAAAAATATGAAAAAAGTGCAATTCAGTAAAGCATGAAGAGAGAGAACACTTGTTGTGACTTCTGGTGTGGACAGAAATGTGGAAGGAAGAAGTTATTGTTTGGACGGAGAGCTCCCCCCCATAAGGACATCAGGGAGACCTCCTTCAGGGCTTTCCTTAGTATTTTGTTTTGTTTTTCTGGTCTCTTAGCTGCAGGGTCAACTTTGACAAAAATTCTGTCTAATGTCTCTTGTTTTTTCCTACACTGCATAGCCCTCTGGGAATGACAGACCACATGATTGTTCATCAGATTCAACACTGTTTCTTTCAGTTATGTTGGGGTGGTGTTTCTCAAAGAAATCTGGAACTCATTCCATTTTTCCATAATGGGTTTTATCACAGCCCTGCTAACCTCCTCCCTGTCTTCCTCTCCCCAGGGGAATGCTCCTCAACGAGCACCATCTGCTGCCCACTCTGGAGTTCAGCAAGTTTTTCTGTCGTCACCTCATACTTGCAGTTTTCAAAAACCCATGGACACAACTTCCTCCACTACCTGTACACCAGACCCTTCAAAGTCACATTCAGTAACACATTCCAGCCACCGTTTCCTCCAGGCTGAGTTTACAGTCCAGTAAATGGCATCCTCCCAGGCTTTGTCAGTAAGGTTAATGCAGTAGAAGGACACTGAAAAGTTTCTTCCAGAACTCCTTCAGAGTCACGGACATCTCTTCAGTGACATTAAAACACCTGGTGAAAAGTTCCTTTGTGTACCACTTCTTGAAGTTGCAGATCACTTGCAGTTCCACGGACTGCAGAAGAGGTTTCCGGTTGAGGGGTAAGAACTTAACCTCTATGAAGTCGTACTCAGCGTCCGTATCATCCACCAAGGCTGGAGGCTATGCCAGGGCACTGTCCATCAGAAGGCACCTCTCAGACAGCTGGTTGTCAGAAAGATAGTTCTTACTGGTGGGTGTGAGCTCCGGGTGCAGACATTCCATGAATAACTGCATTGTGACCGAAGACTTCACACTGAACCTCCCCACGACAGGCAGTCTGGCCTTGTTCACATTCTGTTCCTTGAATGCACAAGGGGTCTGGGAATGGTCCACCAGCAGTGACTTAATCTTTGGATCAGTGCTTGCATTTGCACACAGCAAAAGGGTCAATCTGTCCTTTACGGGCTTGTGCCCCGGAAGTGCCTTTTCGTCCCACAAGATAAGATGTTCAGCATCTTCCAGAAGAGCCCTATTTCATAGTGGCTGAACACATTGAGCAACATATCTTCCAGCCTTCACAAATTCTGCCAATTCTTTCCTGTTGACTTCTGCAGTGGCCTTGTCAGAACTGGAATCCTCATCTTGTTTTATAACACTGTGGACACCACTTCTCTTGCAGAATTTATCAAACCACTGTCTACTGGCTTTAAATTCATCACATATTGCACTTGTAGAGTGTCTTTCTTGCAGTAAATCACTGTGCAATGTCCTGGATTTTTCACAGATCATAGCTTCACTGACGCTATCACCTCCCATCTGTTTCTCATTCGTCTACACTAACAAAAATTTTTTTTACCTCTACCAGCACTTGTGTCCTCTGCTTGGTTAACATCGTTACTCTTTTTGTCGCATCAGCTCCTTTGATGGCATCTTTATCCTTTAAAACCGTCGAGATTTTCAAATTTGCTATCTCGTAGTCTGAGACCAGACCAGTCACAGGAATACCTCACTCATGCTTTTCTACAATTTCCTTCTTCAGTTCAATGGTTATTTCCTTCAAAACCTTCTTCTAACCATTCTTGTTCTGCACTTTCCGATCACCTTTATTATCACCCTCCACATTTTTGTCACCTTCATAACTGCTCTGCACTTTCTTTTTACCACCACGCTTGCTCTGCATTTCCTTTGGAGCCATGCTAGACTGAATAATACTTTACAGCACTGTAAGTGCAAAAATGCACACAGAAAAGCTTGCCAGCAAGTGTGCATGGGTCTGGCTGTGACTGCAATGTTGACCAGAGGAAGTCACAATCACGTTTCAGAGAGAGAAAGATGGCCATCGTCATGTTTGTCATTGATGCGGAGTTTGAGAATGGAAGCAAAATTTTTCGGAACTCTTCTGTACAAGAACCGAATTGCTCACAAACAGAAGTGCTTATGAACTGAGATGTTGCTGTATATAAAGTGGTGAAGTATTTCTGTGTAACTTTGGTGTATTCTCCTATATACTTTAAATCACCTCTAGATTATGTAAAATACCTAACATGATGTAAAATGATATGTAAATAGTTGTTGCAGTGTTGAGGTAGTAATGCCAAGAAAACAAGTATGTGCACATCCACTACAAACTCAGTTATTTTCAAATATTTTCAATCTGTGCTAGGTTGAAAGCCTGGATGTAAAACCCACAGATGCAGAGCTAACTCTGTGTGAATGTGTGTTTGTATAGTCAACTGTAGAGCTAGTTACTTAATATTGAACATTAAAGGGAGGTGTTAGTGGTAGAGGCTGGTGTCTGCCTAATGGGATAGACAGCTCTGCATAGATGGTAGCATTACTTCTTTTTTTTATTATAATAGTATTTAATGATAATATTTATAAGTATAAATTTATTTGAAGAAATAGAGGTCCTGTCTGTTGGGTAGGTTAATGAATACACTAAACATGCCTGTCCTAGAAAAAGTTGCCAGAATCATCAGAAGAAAGGCCTCTCTGTACCAAAGGTTCAAGTCATTTAGGTTCTCAAACCGAACCATTGATAGTTCTGGGTTCTTAGCCTCCTCCTGGGCTCTACTGCCAGCCCTAAAACTGAACTCCAGCACTGTTCCCCAAACCTGACCCAAGGCCAGTACTCCAGCAGGCTTTGAGCGGAAGCTGGCCAGTGGAGCCTCTGCATAGCAGGGCTCTCCCGTGGCTCAAGCTGCTGGTATCCTCTGCCATTTTGCAACCCCACTTCATGGTGGGGTGCTGCTCCCATCTCCAAGGGTCTACATTCAGTCCATCATCTGAAACATGGATTAGGAATAAGAATTTGGAGTAGAGTGTGGCAGTAATGTTCAACTAATCTGTAGAGATTTTAGGGTCCCTTCTTTTTTTCTTTGTAATACTGGGGATGGGACCCAGGGCCTCATGTGTGTTAGGCAAGTGCTCTACCAGTGAGCGGCATCCCCAGCCCTGTACACACATTAGTCTTCAAAAGCTGCTAGACCAAGCTGTTCAATTTGACTGGAACATAACAACAGGAAAATCTGGATTCAGTCTTAGCTCTGTCATGGAGTCTCAGGGCAGGGCTGCTAACTCCTCCAGGCCTCTGCCCACTCATCTGTGGCATGGAGAAGAGAGGTCCAGGCAGAAATACATTGGTTGGGATCAACTCTCTAAGTTCGAGGCAGAAGAATCCTCACACTGGTCCTGTGTGTAGGTAGAGAAGGCAGAAGTTACAGGATTTTGATCCCATTTATGGATGAAGTTTCTAACAAAGTTTTGCAAAAGTGGAATAGGCCACATTATAAGGTGATGCATTGTGTAACACTAAAAATATTCGAAGCATCCTGGATAGAAGAATGTCCTCAGTGCTTTCCAATTTCCTGACATCTCATGATTCTAGGACAAGTTGATCTGTAGGAGGCACTGTCCTGTGAAACTTTCTATAGCAAGTTAAACATTGATGTAACCACCAGAGGAGTAGCACTGATACATGCCTGTAATCCCAGTCAGGAGGCTGAGGCAGGAGGATCGAAATTTTGAGGACAACCTGAGCAATTTCATGAGATCCTGTCTCCAAATAAAAAATAAAAACGACTGGGGATATAGCTCAGAGGTAGAGTACCACACACACACACACACACACGCACACACACATAGAGGCTGTGACCCCAGCTCCTGGCCACAGATCTGGGGGTTGGGGAGAAGAAAAGAGATGCAGCTCTGAGTTCCAGGCCACACCAGCATGCTGAGGAGCTGACAGGACGATCCCTTCCTTGGGGTGCGCTCACGGGCTGCTAGTTCTTCCGTATACGGTTAGAGGGCTGGAGATTTAGAATGGTGTGGTAAAGTATCCTACAGCCTCATGTTGCTTCACCAGAAACAGGATGCTGTTTGAATTTGATTTAACATTTTAGGTCAGGATGAAACCATTTGAGGTCAGAGTCTATATAATGGAGGCCTTCCCTGTATTTGAAAGCTGAAATCTAAAGCCCAGAAAAGACTTCTGACTTGCCAGGTTGTGTGGCTTTTTCATAGTAGAATATTTCATTGGTGTTAATAAATATGTGGTGAATAAAAATGGTTATTCATCTAAAAAAATGTAATTTTTTTTAAAGGTCAAGCCAGAAACTATGTTTTCCAAGAGGTTCTGAGAGTTGAAGGAGACGGTGGCCCCAGGCAGCTTCCTTGTGGGGACACTTCCAGCTCTCACGGTGCTCAAAGGTGTGAGAGTCCTTCACTGCGGCCCGACAGGAGGACTGCCCTGGACCTCTATGTGTGTTTACCTTCGGAAAGATTTCATCTCCCTAACTTGTCCAGAAAGCAACCTAACATGCGCGCTGCCCGCTGTGAGCTGTGTTCTCTCTGAAAGAGCCTCGCGCCAGCAGCTCCTGAGAAGCAGCTCTTCCCCCCGAGAGCTCACTGAACGCCCTGCTAAGTCTCCCTGGAGAGCGGCAAAACCTAAACAAACAAGTTTTCAATTTGTATTGAAAATCATACTTCACCCACATGAAACCAGCTATCATGTTTCAAACGATGAAGGCTTCTAGGTACTTTCTGAGTTTGCTCTGACTCATGTCTTACCTACATATTTATCCTTGATTTAGAAAACATAAAATAAAGCAGAGAAATGAGGGCTCTCTTCACTGTAAACTGTTTGATTCTTCTCACATCCTGATCTTTTCTTCATTGCCATATAAAGCTCTTTTTCCATGAAATGAATACAAATTTTGATAACTAACATATTTGGAAGGGTTTTTTTTTTATTTTGGGTTTTTTGTTTGTTTGATTTGCATTGTTTTTGGTCTGTGCAGCAATTAGGGGCTTTGGCAGGTTTATGACAGTTACTGTCAGGTTGAATGCTATGATCTAATCAGATTTCTTCTACAGTGACCAGTAGATTTTCATGATGTCACTTGCCCATCCAACATCAAAATTGCTCTCCTGCTGGGATCCTTTTAAATTAAATAAGATCTTTTAAGTGGGGCAGCCTACCATTAACTTTTTCTTTCCATTTGCCTATTAAGGGTGTGTGTGCGTGTGTGTGTGTGTGTGTGTGTGTGTGTGTGTGTGATGCTGGAGATTGAACCTATGGCTTTCACACTGAGTTGCATCCCAGCTCTTTCCATATATTTTATTTTGAGACAGTCTCTGTAAGTCACTAAAGTGTTCAGACTGAGCTCAAACTTGCAATATTCCTGTCTCATCCTCCCAGGGATGTGTCACCACCTCCAGCTTTAAAGTACATCTATAGTTTATTTTCCACTCCCCCTCAACACATCCCTATTCTGCCACTCAGCATAGAGCTTCCTGGGGATTAGCAGAGCCCACTTTGAACTGTAGTGTGAGCAAGAAATCAATGACCAGAGCATTGTGTCAGACCATGAGGTTCTGTCTAGCATTTACTCAAATTGATGTATATTTGTCAGTTGATTTGTTACTTGATTCTTACAACTTTCTTATGAGATAGGCATTATTCCCACTTTACAAGTGAAAAGCCAAGAATGAAAGTGGTCACATTTTCTGCTTGAGGTAGAGCTAAGATTTGAGCCCAGGTTTGCCTGACTTCAGGCAACTTACTTTTTTCTTTCCTTTCTTTTCCCCCCTTTTCCCTTCACATTCCTTACCTTCTTTCTTCTTTCTCTTCCTTCCTTCCTTCTACACCCCATCCTATTCCTCACTTTCTCCCTGCCTCCCCTTTTCTTTTTCTCTCTCTCTCCATTTCCTCCCTCTCTCCCTGTTTCCTTCTTTTCTATCTCACAAAGGTTTCTGTGATAAACTTCAGCCTAAGGATTTTGATAGTCATGAACCATTTTATGCATCTGAGTAGAAACACATCAAGTCTGCTCAGCACCAACAGATGGCAGTAGCAGCCACCAGTACACTAGTGCTGAATTTGTGAATGAATAGATTCAGGAAAACCTGCCTGAGTATAAAGAAGATTCTGAGTGCTTTGCTGCCTGTTCTATGGTGAGGGATAGCATTGCTTTCTTGAGGACTGTCATTGCCAAGTGATTCGAATTTCTGGGACTTCTAAGCTCCTCTCCTCTGAAAATGGGGATACTGATCCAGAATCATTCAGTGGCCATACCTGTCCTTCAGACTCTGACATTCCACTGTGGGCCTCTGAAAATACACCAGGAGATGGGCCTCTAGGGAACTGGTGAGCTTGCAGCTCACCTTGGACTAACCCCTCCCTCCCGCGGGAGGCAGACTAGGTAGCATAGAGCACTGTTCTACTTTGCGATGACTCTTAACAACAGGTAAACGAGGATCTACAAAGGCCAAATTTAAACTTTATTTTTAAATTTTGTTTGTCTATATTTAAAACACTTCCACCAATGGACACATGCAACTATAAATTAAAATAATACTAATGAAAATCACACACACGGTCACTCAAAACCAACCAAGCAAAATGAAAGACGTGCAACAAAACAAATGATGCAGTATTGCAGAATGGTTATGAAATGAGCTTTGGCTAAAGACAGTCCTGCATTCAAAGACCTACACTGCCACTCACTTAGTGTCAGGTTCTTGGCTTTCTGAGACTCAGTTTCCCCATCTATATAAAAGAGGAGGTCAATATGTTTATCCCTTAGGACTTTGTGAGGATTAAACCCAACAGGAGTCAGAGGGGCTGGGCATGAGATGTTGAGGGTGGTGCCAGGATGCATATAGGATACATAACAATTGTTCCTGATGGCAATAAAATCACAAAAAGCAATTGTTTTCTCTTGCTTACCATATTAACCTAACTTATTTTCTGCTGTATAAGCAATTTGAATTTTCCAGATTATTACATTTCTCAAGAAAAGAGCCGTATCTCCCAGCACTCGGGAGGCTGAGGTAGGCGGAGCATTGTGAGTTCGAGGCTGGCTTGGGCTACAACGCGAGCGCAAGGCCAGCCTGAGCTACATAGTGCGACCCTGCCTCAAAAAACCAGGGCCGGGAGTTTGACTCAGTGCCTTAAGCGCCTGCACTGGCAGGCGCGAGGTTGTGAGTTCAATCCCCGGTGCCGCAAAAAAAAAAAAAAAAAAAAAAAAGAAAAGAAAAAAGAAAAGAGCCGTATCTTCTTTTCGTTCTCCAGTGGCCTGGTTGGGGGTGCAGGAAAAGTATAAGTCACCCAGTGATTCCTGAGTGAGGGAATTACTGCATGACTCTGGCTGTAGCTCTCATCATTGAGTTCCAGATTTTCACAGAGCCGTTTTCTTCTCCCTCTGGTGATACTGGACCCTGAATCCAGGGCCTGTATTGAGCTATATTTCAATTCTTTGCTTATTTTTTTTTTTAATTTTCAAATAGTCTTCCTTGCTAAAATGCATAGTTGGAGCTAAAAACTTGTAATCCTATCCCCTCAATGCCCAAGAGTGCCAAGCCTGCAGGCTCGCCCCTCCACCCTGGCTCAGGCAGCAAACGGCCACAAAGAGGAGAGGAAGAACGTCTAGTGGAATGACCCCTCTGCACTGTCTTGAATTATATAGCTGCTCACTACATGTGATTAGTTAAATTTATTAAGAGAAAATGCAGTTAAAAGCACAGTTCCACACAGGAGCCCCATTTCCAGTGCTCAGAGCCACGGGTAACAGGCAGCTGCCCTGTGTAGCCATGTGGGCACAGAATCTGTCTATTATCTGACCATCTGTGGGGTGGCACTGCTCTGGGATCCTGCAGGAACCCTCTGACAACCAGGGAAAAAGAACTTTCAAGAACAGGGCCTTCCAGACAGACAGGACAGACACCATTGCATGCCAGCTATGTACCACGTTACTGGCTGACAGGCTTTAAGCAGTTGGTGTGTGCAACACAATGAGTACACATTGAGTACATCCCTGACCCAATTCTCACAGTCTGTAGGGCAGGGATTACTATTACCACAGTCATAACTAATGAGTGATAATAATAATTACAATCATTAAATTAAGAATTGTTAACTTGCTTTTTAGCAATGAGAAAGCAAAGGCTCAGAGCGATGGGGTCACTTGCCTGAGGTGTCACAGTTTCTAATTCCAATTTGGCATCTAACTGGCTCGGCTGTCTCCGTGTTTATCCTCTGTGCTCCACTGCCTTCCCTCGATCACCCCTCTCAGGCTCAGTTTAGGTGCTATGGAGATTTGCACATATACGAAACAGCCACTGCCTTCAAAGCTTTTCAATGTATGAAAAATAGATGGATAGACATGTATGCAACTAATTGTGATTACAGCAAAAGCCCTTAAAGGATGATAGACATGGAACTGTGGGAAAGGTTGGAGGTAGGAAAACCAACAAAGAGACCATTATATTCTGACATAATCAAGATAGGGTATAGCAGCTGAATAGTGGAGGTGGTGGAAGTGGGAAAAGACGTAAAGAAAATGCAGTTCATAGTCAGCACTTAACGTGGATTTGGGAAGAAAGAACAGGGAGAAGTGGTTACTGAGGATGCCGGCTCTGTCCTCAGTGATCCTCACCTCCTCGTGTTCATGCCTGGGTGAGCTCTCTCACGTCAGAGATGACCTGCAACAGTAGAACCCACAGAAGTCACAGAATGTGGCGTCAAGGCTAGGTTACAAGGACATTGCAGCTTCCAGCTGCCCGTGGACTGCACATCCTGGGGAAGCCAGTGCTGTGGTCTGAGGCCACTCAAGAAGTCCTGTGGGGGGTGGGGGTTCACCTGGGGATGACCTTGTGAAATAGAAGTGTTTATTGTTCTTTTTAACCACCAAGTTTTGGGTGATTTACTACACAGGAATACATAGCTAGTAGAGGAGATATCAGATTACTTTGTGATTTTAAACACAAGTGATGGTAGAATTATTTACCCATTTTCTTTCCTTTCACAGTGTAATTCAATTCAGTAACCCACTTTATGATTCAACATGATATGGACTTCATTTTAGGAAGAAATTTCTGGCTACTGAAAATTACAAGTGCCATATGAGTGAGTGTGGGACCGCCTTCAAAATACTTAGTGAAATGTCTTTGGAATCTCCTTCTCCCATCTTACACTTAATATTGCTCTGATGGCAATTAGCCCCAAAATACATCTCCAAGTTCTTCTAAAACTGATACCATCAGCTCGGGCCTGGTAGCCTTTTGCTGTTTCTTGTTCGAATGGAGTTTTATTATGTAACTCTGTGCTGATCTTTGTTTTCAGCTTTCTCACTTTCTCAGTGTTTGCGTTCTGTGCCACAAAGGAGCCCGGAAACCATCCTGAAAGCCAAGAATAATCCACAGTGAAGAGAAAGTGAATCCCACGTCCCAACTACAAATAAGCAACAAAAGCTCCCTGTAAGTTTTTAAAAAAATCGTATGTAGGGTCTCTAAAAAACCAGTCCTATGGGCAGGCTGGTTCAGGTGAGTCCTTCTAATACCTGCAGAACAGGAACGATATTGGATAGGATTTCTTTATCACAGTTTCTTCTCCTGCAAAATATTATCTACTTGCTAGTTTGTGGCAGGGTTAAATGAGTTGGAATACATGAATTACCCCACTCGATACCTACCATGTTGGATACATTCAATAGCTACTAAAGAACATCTAAATTGGTGATCCACTGTCTTTAAATGGAACCCACGGAGAGCACCTGATCTTAGTGGCTAATACTTGAACATCTTGTCCAAAACATGGTTTTTTTTTTTTTTTCGATTTTTGATATTTTGAGATGGCTTCTTCTATAACTGCTCAGAAAACAAGGTGGCTGTGATCTTGTGTGACATCAAATAATATCCATCACCTCTAGACACAAATCTGCAAGCACATCAATGCTGACTTCTAGTGTGATGTATGTGAGTAATGACTTTTATGATCAGGTCTTTTTCTTATCATTTTCCACATTTGTTTCTGGGATAGCATAATAAAATCCATTGCATTATAGTCACTGAATCTTATTTTTTATATAAACATCCAATTCAACTTTACAACTATTTGTTCAGCTCTTACTATGTGCCAGACACAGTTCTGGGTACTTTGCTTATAAGAGAGTCTAAAGTACCTGCCCTCATAGAGCTTATGTTCCAGTGGAAGGACTCAGGAAATAAACACAGAACAGAGTATACAAGTAAATGATACAGGACATGGGGTGAGAAATGCAATGAAAAAAAAAAAACAGTAGGGTGGAGTAAGGAAGGTTGAAGTCAGGTGGCAGTCAGAAATCTTCTGTATAAAGCAGCTGCCAGCAGATTTACATAAAACCTTGAACAAGTGAGGAAGCTGGGCAAGTGTCCCAACTGAAGGGAACGGTCAGTGCAAAGGCCTGGGAAGGCAGTGTGTCTGCAAATGTGTGGGGCAGCAGGGAGGCCAGTGTATTTGGAGGAGAAGGCGAGTGGGGGATTGAGTGGGAGTCAGAGCATGCGAGACTTTATCTGCCATTGCAAAAGCTTTAGATTGTACTGAGGGAAAAGTCACAGGGAAGTTTGAGGAGAGCAGGAACCTAATCTGACATATCTTGAAGAATTTACTTGACTGCTGAGTGTTGGGAATAAACTCTAGGGACCTACAGTAGAAACAGAGAGACCATTTAGGAGGCTGTCATGCTCCAGGTGAGAGGATGAGGGGTTGCTGTAGTCAGGGGTTACATGGAGAACAACTGCTACAGGACACAGTGTTTGTAATATTATTTTATAATAGTCACCCAAAAGTATACACAAGTGCAGGAGAATCTGTCCACAACACTAAGACCCAGGATAGCCGAGGGCCTGGATCCCACAGCAGTGTCATGTAAGAGTCCTGCTAGAGACCCAAAACACATGACAATGCCTCCCACAGTACCAACTGGGAATCTAAGAGCCCCCAATAAGGGCTCACGCCAGACTATTTACGGTTCTGTGCTGGGAAGGCCACAGGTCAGTGGTGGAGCTAGAAAGTCTATGCCAGCAGGGTGAAGGAGCCGTGCAGTGGGTTGAGGGTTCTACGTGGGAGCCGAGAAGTCACGCTCATAGGAAGAAGCAGGGCTGCCCTGAAGAGCACCACAGCCATCTCCAACGGCGACGAGGTCCCGCGCTCCTCCGACGATGGAGAATAGTTCAGCACAGGTCAGGAAGCCCAGCGTGACCAGCTTCTCCAGCACACAGCCTCTCCTCCGGAGCCAGGAAGCGATGCACAGTGTGAGGAGCAGAGCTCCCGCGACATGAACCACAGCCACTCTCAGCGATGAGGTCCCGAGCTCCTCCGACGATAATGGCCGAATCCACATTGGAGAAGCCAGCGTGACAAGCACCTCCAGGAGAACCAGCGGCTCCAACAGCAACTCTTGGAAGAACCCACAATGCCTGGCTCTTCTTCTCCACGTCCCTATTTATGCTGGCAACTTTCTTCAGGTGGAGCATCTTTTACTCAACACCAGCTGAATTAATTCAACTGGTGCTAAGCTGACCACCAGTTTGTAATCCATAACAGGGGTGGACAGGAGGATAGCAGTGAAGGTGGTAGAGGTGGTCAGGTAATGCAAGGAAATTGAGACAGGATCTCACTTTGTTGCCCAAGTCAGCATCAGACTCCTGGGTTCACGGGACCTTCCTCCCTCGGCCTTCCAACTATAGCTGGGATTACAGGCATCACCACCACACTTGGCTCAATCCAAAGATTTAACCCTTCCTGAGAGTGCTGTAACTCAATTACTCCATTGCCAAAATGCTCCGAAAAGTCCTCTGAGGTTCATGGACATGAATATATGCAATTGTGCTCTGATGTTACAGCTTTTCGTTGGATTGAGAAAAAGAAATGTTGATTCTCAGAAAATGATCAACCAACCAGATAACTTTCTGATACTCTAGGAATGAAGTTACAACATATTATCTTGTATATTTAAAAAAGTGCTCTATGGGATGACTATGGAGTCATTTCCATGCAATAAGAAAAATGATTTTTAAACACATGTGATGACGTTGAGTTATGGCTCAAACGCACGTGCTTCATTCTAAAATCGACAGTTAGGTAAGAGGCAGTGGTCCTCCTCCTAGCACACTTCTCAAATCTCTCTCCTTGCCACCGTAGATTGTATAATTGTGGTAAAACTAGTGTGGAGTAGAAGACAACTGAGGAGACTATCGCAATATACCTTGAAAATAGAACCTGAAAATGACTGCATGTTTCAAACTGAGTTACTGAATTCTTATAAAATTTCCCTTACTCCAAGAGGAATAAAAGGACCATGGGAGTGTCTTCCCATTACCACACCCCATTCCTCAAAATGCTTAACCAAGTTCAGTCTCTTTGAGATCACAGAATCACCCAGATACACATTCTGTCTCTTTTTAGTACCTACTATGTTTTTTTTGGGGGGGGCTGTATATGATAAACATATAGAAATAAAAATATCAAACTAACATATGAAAGTGTTATATGGAAGTTATATTAGTACAGCTCTAGATAAATACTTTTGGCCATTATTTCTACCAGGTGACTGTTATATCCTAAGACAGATGGATCTAGAGATTCATCCCTTTTGAACAGCCAGATTAGTAGTGTGGATGAGTCTAGGATCTGGAGGTGAAGGTTTGATAAAAGTGAGCCCCAGATTGGGAACTAGAGCTTCCCTAGGTCTTTAAGTTCTCTAAATGACTCTAATGATCTCTTTCCTTCTTTTGAGAACCATGGATGGAGTCCTTTCATGGGCCTTAAGCATCTCCATCCATCTTTTGGACATTCTTCACATACACTTGCCCAGTTCATTCTCCAGATCAGAAACCTGAAAGTTATCCATCATCTTCACTCGATCTCTGTATCAGTCAGGTACTGCTGGGGAAGCCCAGCCCTATGGACATACTGGGGACTAACAAAATTATTGTGGGAATTAGATCTTACATAATCATGGGAGAAACTAGAGAAATAAAGGGCTGAAAATGATCACACACACACACACACACACACACACACATCACTAAGCAGTTGCTGGAGAGGAATAAGAGGAAGGCTGATGTTGAGGAGGATGGAAAGTTGTTGGCTCTTTGTGGCAGTCACCTTAGTGAATGCCACTGAACCAGCTGGTGATGGGCCCCGGGGTCATTCTTGGTCAGCAAGACTGGCCATCAGAAAGAAAAGCAGACATGTTTGGAAATAGTAAGGAAAAAGTTAGAACCCATAGGGAAACCTAGAACTCACAATGGTCTCTCACTGCATTTAACCCTAATCAGCAGGAAAATCTGGGACCATTAGTGTAAAAGCCACACATGTGGAGAAGTTAAAGGAGGTGATGGACGGGAGCTGGACAGCCTGCGGGCCAGCCAAAGCAGGTGAGCCAGCAAGCAGTGATCATGGGCACCTGCAGTTTTGCCTACTCCTAAATCATCCAAGTGTGTGGACACCCCTAACCTTGACTCTACAGAGAAGGGAGTCCTGGGAAATGTAATTATAATTCAGTATAAAACCACCATACTCCTTACATATCAATCCATTTTCTTTCTTACAGATATCCTAAATATATGTACACCTTTCTTTCCTTCCCTATTATCAGATTCCTGGCCTCTCCTGGTGCATCATCATAGCAGAGATATGAAACTTTTGGCAAATTTCAGGTCCTAGTTGTAGGTATTTCAGAAAGCCGACCGCTATGCCAAGAACTGATGCCTGCCTCTCTCTTAGGGGAACCTGGGACCCTCTGGGACACCCTTGGGCTTGTTTGACTCCGTTACTATTGTCACCACACTCTGTCCCCAGGTGACATACATTAATTAGTACTGGACACATATACTCACTAATTCTCGAGAATGTGTATGAGCTAGAAAGGAGAGGGCAAGCAGTAATAATCATGATAGCAAACACTTATTGTGCTGGGTATTTTACTATATATACTAGCTCTTATCCTCACCACAGTATTTCAATTAATAGTTCCATTTTATAAAACAGAAAACTTAAGTTTACAGCAGATAAGCGAATTGCTCCAACTATTAGCAAGTAGCTGAGCTGTTACTGTACTTAGATCCTTAGACCCCCAGGTGTTTGTTCCCAAAGTGGATGCTTTTTACATTGCACCAAAAAGCTCAGGACAGCCTAGACTCCTGGTTCACCCTTCTCTTCCAGTTTCACAGTGGCTGGCCGGGTAGTTTATCTCCCTGGGTTTATTCAGTCAGTCAGGCTGGACTGATGGTCCATTTGTGGTAGTTCTAGAGTAGGTGACTGACATGTGGCTCCATGAGCTGGGTAAGGATCCTAAGTGTATGAAGAGATAGGAGCTGGGGTGAATGGGGTGGTCACAGTGGGGGACACTCCTGTCTGAGGGACACAGGAGCCAGTGATCACCTGGTCTCCATGCAGACCCAGTGCTACCTAAAGGAGATTGTGGTTATTCCTAACTTTAAAGTATGAGTCAGTATTTTTGTTAAAAATTGTGGGAGACAATTTGAGTTGCTTCCCTTGAATGCAGAACAATTGCTGCAACTTTGATTATATCGAGACTTATTTCCTTATTGATATATACAGAGCTGACTATGGTATTTCCTTCTCTCTTCCATTGGCTCTAAGCATTGCAAATAAGGCTAGCTGAGGTACTGGTATGTAATCTCTAAAGCCATCAGACAGTTTCCTGTTTCCTCCCATAGTGATCTCTGTAAAATATATAGGCACAGCGAGATGGTGGAGTCAGTCAGCTCCAGGAATGTCGACTGGGTACGAGCCTGGAGAAAGAGGCTGTGAGTCCCCAGGGCATAAAAGTTTACATATCAGAAACTAAGGTACTGGTAGGTAATCTCTAAAGCATCAGACAGTGTCCTGTTTCCTTGAATAGCGACCTCTGTAAAATATATAAAGCACAGCGGGATGGCAGAGCCAATGAGCTCCAGGAATGTCAACTAGGTATGAGCCTCGAGAAAGATGCTATGAGTCCCCAGCGCATAAAGTTTACATATCAGAAACTGAAGCAGCAGCCTCCTGAAACAATTCAGTTGCTACCTTGACTGGGTTATGCAAATTCGGTTTTTTTTTTTTTTTGGCACTGGGGATTGAATTGATCCCTCTGCATATCTTTATCTCTGCATTTTGCAGAGATACCTTTTCACTACATGGCTAGTGAGCTCAAGTGACTCATGTAGTACCCGCAGTTCCCTCCATCCTCACTGTCACTCATCCTCGAGCCACCCCCTTTCTTCACAAGATAATAAATTCTGGGAGATGCTAGAGATCAGGGCCTTTGTCTGCACACCCTCATGGGGATTGGGCTCAGAACCCCTTGGCTGCCCTTAACCTTGGATATGTCTCGGTGTCTTTACTCTCACCGTGGGTTGCATTGGAGGTGGTAGATTGGAATTAACTTGCTGGGATTCCAATAACGTCTCAGTGAAATTATAAACATAACTTCTTGGATTGTAAGGAAGACTAGAGAAATGATTACAGTACTTGGAGTACAGTACTCAATATTTGGGATTACAATAAAAAATTACATTGCCCTAACAATATTTTTAAAATGCCGCGTGGGTTAAACAGAACACTGACCAGAAGCAGCCACGGGTTGCTGCTGACTTGCAGACTGCGCTCTGGAGAGGAGGGCCCTGATTTCCTTGGGTTTCTGTGTTATCACGGATGCTTCCAAAAGTTGCTGTGACCACCGGCAGGGCGCTGACAGGGTCCCAGTCAACCTGGCCCTGAGATGATGCTGGCTGCCTCGGCCTCCGAGCGTCGTGCAGAGCTGGAGCGCAGGCGTCCGTGCGGAAAGGGACGCATCCGGAGCACGCGCTGAGCAGTGCCTGGGTGACTGAGGATGTGATCAGTGGGTGAGCGTGGGGCGGGAGGCGAGGGTGCAGGTGAGGTCTGCAGAGAGGGCTGTGAGCAAAAGAGAGAAGGGAGGGGGACATGGCCAAGAGTTTCCAGAAAGGGAGAAGAAGAAGTCAGGAGGGAGGAGCCACATGAATTTTCACCCAGTCCACTCCCAGAAGTGCTCTGATATGCACAGAAGGTGATTAGCCCTCATCAGGCCCGAGATGGGCAGTTTAATGACTCAGGGAGGTAAAGTCAGGAGTCTTTTTCAGGTTACCACCTTCACCGGTGTTTCTTTCTCAATAAATTATAAATTGTTCCCTGCTTTCTTTGTGCTAAGTATTTAGAAATGTTCTACGTGAAAGGCCGGGCAGGGTGGCACACGCCTGTAATCCCAGCACTTGGGAAGCTGAGGTGAGGAGGATCGCCACCAGTTCAAGGCCAGCCTGGGCTACACAGAAAGTTCAAGATCAGCCTGAATTACATAGTGAAACCCTGCCACAAACAAACAAACAAACAAACAAACTGTAAAAAGAAATGTCCTGTTCTTGCTTTGAGCATCTCAGAAACCCAAATGAATTGGAAGAAAAGATTAGCAAAATACAGATGAAGGTTAGGCTTAAGGTTTGTGATTCCAAAACTCTTCTGCCTTCCTTATCAAGGCCCACAGTGAACTAACCAGGACCATCAAATTGCCACTGTTGAGCATTTTGCTAATTAAACTAGTGGACATGCAAAACCAAGCCCTGCCATGGAAGGTAGAAGAGCAAGTGCAATGGGCAAGCAGCAGGCAAGCTACACCCCAACTTCAGAAAGGGCTCTGCCTTCAGGGACTTCCAGATACCGTGACCCCATTCTTAGCCCATCTTGTACCTATGAGAGGTAAGCAGAGGTTGAATGCATATTCTGAAACTTCTTTTTTCCACTTTGTGAGAAAAAAATTATACAACTTGAGGTAATGCTTATATGGTGGATATGCAGTTTTCACATCATAAAAATGCAGGTGCTAAGTGGGCTTGGTGTGTGGAACACTCCTACGCAGAAACCAGCAGTGACAGCGAGCACCAGTCAGTCATACCAGCACCTTTCGCATTTTTAGAGTGGGAAAGAGGACAGAAATGATCTTGGATGCACAGAATAGTGATCTGGTCCTGTGGATTCTGCTTCATGGAGGTATCAAACTGCAAATCATTTGGAAGAGACACCACCGAATTTTACTTTGGTATCCTACCTACCAGGTTTTAACAGATTTCCCTTTCCAGTTCCCATCTTCATGCTCCAAAGAAAAAGTTTTAAAAACCAATTAAGGTTAAGTTTTCTCTTTGAAGAAATAAAGGGCTTAGTCTTAATCTTCTTGGATCAGGAATATTTTTAGGGATGTCATGAAAAATGTGAACCACTTTCCATAACAGTGCAAAAGCCCACAAAGATAAACCATTCCAAAGTGTTCCTTAGGCCAATGGTTCAGCTTCTCAGCTCCTGAGAATCACCTAGAAAACTGAAAAGTACCCACTAAAGAATAAAAGCAGTATGGCTCATGGTCGGGCGTGGACATGGTTTTTAAAAATGCCTTTTGGTGATTCAAATATACAGTCAAGACAGAAAGCATGTGCCTGCAATTGAACACAATAGAGAAAACATGTAGAAGAAAGAAGCCAAGAAGCAATATGCACCTAAAATACTTAAATGGAAAAGGACACTAAAGAAGGGAAAAGAGACACAGCTGAGATGGCAAATAGCCCATTGCTAGTTCCAGGTCATTCTTGTTCTCTGTGCTCTAGAAATGAAACACCTACTTTGAATGCCAGCCGAATGGCTCACGTTGCTAACTCTTCACTCAGCCTTCTGCACGCTGCCCCAGTCCCCTTCCCTCCTTCTGTTTTCCAGTGTTGTACTGACCAGCAGTGCTCACCAGGCTCTTAGTGGCCTGGCCACGGAATTGGACAGAATAATGGGTGAATGTGAAAGTTTAACGTGCAACGCAAAAGAAGAAGAAAAAGAAGCACAGAAACGCTCTGAAAACAAGCAGTGTGCAGAGCGAGTGCAGGCAGTGGCACATCCTGCAGCGTGAGGGAGGGCTGCCCAGGAGGCTCAGTGCAGCCACAGCTTCGTGGCCACTCTTTTATATCCTCTGACGCTGGTGCCTCGCTGTCTCATCAAAAACCCACTCGCTCTTGTGCCAGAGGGCTGGTGTCAGGCACAGGTCTCAGCCTGATCTTGTGCTAGAATTGACGACATCATGCTCTGATTCGTATCAGGTACAGGGCTTGGGAGTGGCTGCTCTGTGCCCATGCGTCCGTGGGTGACAAGTCTCCAACTGACAGGTGACGTCCAGGTGCCCCAGTCACTTTACCATGCCTCAGTCTCCTGCCTCATTTCCTTGACACTTTAGCTGCTAGCTGTCACTCTTCCCAATACTGCTCCTGATGATTCTTGGTGATTTAAATGCTCACAGATTCCTTCAGATGCTCTACGATGCCAGTTCCTTGGGCTCGTCGATTTCAAAGACTTTGTCTACACCATAGCCTACCTCTCACTTCCATGGTTATATCCTACCAGATCTTGTCACCAGTAGTCATTTTAATTCCTTTATAACCTCAATTCCAAGCACCCAGGGCTCTTACCATCACCTCTTGTTTACCCTCTCTAGTGTCCCAATCACAACAAACCTTCACTCCACCAGTTAACAACTTACTGGTCCGACTACCTGTGTTTCACCCCAACTCCACCCTAAGGTCATCACATCTCTCCTTATCCAACCATTGTCAAGTTTCTATCATCCGGTTTTGTAAACCAGCAATGTTACTGTTGTGCATTTACTCTACTTGTTTGTTTGTCTCTTTTGCTTGTTGTCTTTGTTATATATGTCTTTTTTTCTCCATTCAAATAAAAAAAAAAGAATGCAAAGTTATCACCATTTCCATATTTGCCTCATTGTCTTCACTTGAGTAAAATACAAACACGGTTACACCTAACTCTTCAGCTACTCTGTGCTCACACTGACACAGCTGGGCTTGGCTGCAGAAAATATGCAGCCGTGCCAGTTGGTGTCACTTCAGATATACAGCCACTGTTTTCAAATGGGCGGCCTAGTAATCTCACTGACTGCTTTGGCCCATTCACTGTCCCGTTTTCCAATATGATTATTTCACCTGGTACTCCTACCTCCTATACTCCCTTCCCTATCCCCACTTCCAGTTAGTAACAAAGCAACTGGATGAGGCTGTTTTTAAGCTTCCACCACTGTATCTATCTGCCACCTAGATGTGTCTGTGTCCAGATACTCACACTGTCAGTGACACTGGACGAGCGGGTTGTGCCTCTAAGGACCAGCCCTCCACACATGCGCTGATCCCAGCATCCCTTATTTACATCGCCGCAGCATTTCTCCCCACCCTCCCGTTATCTTTAACTCTCCCACTGCCAGTGTCCATTCCACTAGCATAAAAATATACTAATATTTTACATCTTTAAAAAGTGTTGGCTGCTTAACCCTCTCTCATTTTGCTGCTCCCATTCATAGCAAAACTCTTTGAAATAATTTTCTTTCTTTGCTGTCTCTATTCTCTTTTCTTCCCTTCTCTCTTATGCCCATTTTAAATTGAGTTCTGTCCTTACTAAGTCATGGAAATAGCCCTTTTACAAGTTCACCAATGGCTTCCCCATGGTTCTATCCAGATCAATTTGCAGACATTTTCCTTCATCTATCAAGTTTTCATGAGGTCCATCCCTCTTCACTCTGGCCACTATCTTGGCTTTTCTCCCTTGTCAGTGTATGTTCTTTCTCAGTTTCCCTTGCTGATTGCTCATCACTCCAAACATTAGTTTAAACTTTGAAGCTTACTTTTCACACCTCTGCTTTTCATAATCCACATTAACCATTCCCATGATTTCAACCAGCTCCTCTGCTTTAACACCAGATGCAAGCTGATGACTCCCAGATTTAGTTTTCCAACCTCGAACTCTCTCTTGCCCCCAGGTTTAGACATTAAACTGCTTTCTCAGCCTCTCCCTCTGCCTGCAGTTCTTCCAGCTGATGTCCACATGGCTTACTGCCTCTATCAAGCAGCACATTCTCATGGTCCCCACATCCTCTATCCTTTACGGCCATTTCTGTTACTTTTTATTTAAACAGTCACTGTATCTCTCAAACATTTTATGTTATTATCCATCCGTTTTCTGTTTCTACCCACCAGACTATAAGATCTATGGTGGCTGGAATTCTTTGTCTATTTTCCTGGTACAATGTGTGTAGTAAATAAATATTGAATGAATAAAAGATCTAAAATGCTAGATTCTGAAAATCAATGGGAAAGAAACAAAATGTGTCTCTACTTGCACCATAGATCACTGTGGTGGATTAACTAATGGTCAGCTTGCAACACCCAGCTAAATTGAGTCGGTGCGGCACTGGGAGTGGAAGGCCCACCTGAGGAGGGTTGCCAACATCATGAAAAGAGAACTGGAGGGGAAGATGGTGCGCTGTTGATTCTCCTAGAGAAGCTTGTCACTCTGGCTCTCCTGACATGAACTTGGCTGTTCTCATCATCAGAGGAACTCAGATCCTCACTGTCACTGAGGATGGCTGCAATTCTTTTTGGGGTAGCTCTGGTCCTTACCTTGAGCATCACTTCCTGCTCCAGTGCAGATCCCTCAGTCTGCTGGCACAGATCCTTCATCCCGCTGGTGCAGGTTTTCTAGATTCCACCACTGAACTTTGAGCCTTCCCAGCAGAGGTCCTTGATGTAGACTTGCATGAGACATTGTCATGGGCTCTAGGTTTTCACCTGGACTCGAGCAGGACATTGCTGTGGATCTAGGCACTCACGGGGACTCTGGGTCTCCAGTGTGTGGACAGATCTCCTGCACTCTTTTGCATTTGCTTCTTTGAGTGAATATTATAAAATAATCCCACAAATTATTATCCTGTTTTGAATCCTTTCCCTTGTAAACCCTGATTACAACAATCACTAACAAAGAAATGCAAAGGCATTTTACAGAACTTTCAAATTTGCCTGTGTGATGCTAGCTGAGTGTCAGCCCACTGAGTCTCAGTGACTTTTGTCCATTTCCCTTTACCCTTTATTTGACATATGCATTCAGAGACTTAAAATCAGACACAATAGGGTAAAGCAGTACTAGAGGTGAGTATAGAATGAAGGACCTGCGGGGATGCATACAACCAAGTCACTTCAAATATTTTTGTGGAAAAACATCTACAGTTAAAATAGTTAAGAAATAAAAAAGATACAGCCAGGCATGGAATGCACACCTGTAATTCCAGAACTCTGGGAGGCTGAAGCGGGAAGATTCAAGTTTAAACCAAGCCTGGGTAACTCAGTGACTTAGCTAGAACTTCAGATTAAAAAGAATAGGGAGTAACTGCTGTGAATTCAATTCCCTGTACTTAAAAAAATAAAAAATAAAAACAAGGAAAAACACTTGGAAGTTGTAGTCCAAAGCAGGATATAGTGAGCACTAGAGTGCTGATCCAAAGATCAGTCTAGCAGTGGTCAGGTTGCTCAGTTAGAAGAATGACTTACGAAAGCTGGAGGGGTGTGTGTGCATGTGTGTGTGTGTATGTGTGGTTTTGCCATTATTAAAGCATAATAGATTTTGGTTGTCACTTGGGATCATCGTGATTGGCACAATGAGACAAGTGAGGGAGAATCACATCATTCACTGCTAACTTGTCATTTACAAACAGCCCCTGCTGCAGTGAATCCTAGGGATACCCTTGAGTGGAGATAGGAATCTCCTGACACCCCCATCCTGGAAAGGCCATGAGAGGGGCTCTGCTCCTGCCTGTGGTGGTGAGGAAGGATTCAGTGAGTGCCCTGACATCAAATCCTCACACTCCTCCCAACTCCCCACAGAGTCACTTCCTCATCACCTGTCCTGATAATGTGGGGGGTGAGACTGGTTGGGGGATGTCCAAGTGTAGAGCCTGGAAACTGCCTCAGTTTACCTTATCTGGGGCAGCACTGTTATCACATCGAAGAGCAGGAGCAGCAGAAACTACAAGACGTACAGCAAAAACAAAGAAAAAAGATGGTGCTGTTGGAAAGTAGGTCTTATAAGAAAGTATTAAGCCAGTTTGGTTAAGAAGTGGGAGAACAGACTGATGGTGTCTTCAACTATGCCGAAGTTTACTTAAGGGTTTGAGGAACTGGGTTGCTGTGGTAGTATTTCAAGACATAACGTAAATTAGAAAGTCTAATTTACCAAACCTGAGAGTATTTTTGCAGACTCTAGAATGAGAGCCCAAATGAGAATTCTGAGCCACAATTTACACTTGGTGATTTGGAGGTCATAGTAACTGTGGTTTTGCAAATCAGTCAGACCCAGCCCTGTG